>JACXIM010008886.1:0-17520 GCA_014737505.1 Bombus sibiricus | reverse complement strand
ACAGCGCACATTAGACGGATTGTGCTGTGTTAACTCTGGTCCTTGTAAAATCCAATGTAGTTACAGTTCCGCATATACAGGCTTCAATATTCAACTGAACGTATCTCCGCTGCTATTAGTCATCTGTCGACTATTCGATGCGCATTATACTCCATATTTCCTGCCGAGTACAACGCACATCAGAGGGAGTGTGCTATGTGAACTCTGGTCCTTGCCAGTTCCAATGGAATTACATTTCCGCATTTTCAGGTATCAATATTCAATTGAACGTATATCCGCTGCTATTGGTCATATGTCGACAATTCGATGCGCATTATACTACACATTTCCTGCCAAGTACAGCGAACATCAGAAGGATTGTGCTATGTCAACTCTGGTCCTTGTCAGTTCCAATGGAATTACTGTTCCGCATTTTCAGGTATCAATATTCTACTGAACTTATCTCCGCAGCTATTCGTCATATGTCGACAATTCGATGCGCATTATACTCCATATTTCCAGCCAAGTACCCCGCACATCAGAGGGAGTGTGCTATGTCAACTTTGGTCCTTGTCAGTTCCAATGGAATTACAGTTCCGCATTTTCAGGTATCAATATTCAATTGAACGTATATCCGCTGCTATTGGTCATATGTCGACAATTCGATGCGCATTATACTACACATTTCCTGCCAAGTACAGCGAACATCAGAAGGATTGTGCTATGTCAACTCTGGTCCTTGTCAGTTCCAATGGAATTACTGTTCCGCATTTTCAGGTATCAATATTCAACTGAACTTATCTCCGCTGCTATTGGTCATATGTCGACAATTCGATGCGCATTATACTCCATATTTCCTGCCAAGTACAGCGCACATTAGACGGATTGTGCTGTGTCAAGTCTGAACCTTGTCAAATCCAATGGAATTACAGTTCCTCATATTCAGGAATCAACATTCAACTGAAATTATCTCCGCAGCTATTGGTCATATGTCGACAAATCGATGCGCATTATACTCCATATTTCCTGCCAAGTACAGCGCACATCAGACGGATTGTGCTATGTTAACTCTGGTCCTTGTAAAATCCAATATAGTTACAGTTCCGCATATACAGGCTTCAATATTCAACTGAACGTATCTCCGCTGCTATTGGTCATCTGTCGACTATTCGATGCGCATTATACTCCATATTTCCTGCCGAGTACAACGCACATCAGCCGAATTGTACTATATCAACTCTGGTCCCGGTCGAATCCAATGCAATATCAGTTCTGCATCTTAAGGCTTCAATATTCAACTGAACGTATATCCGCTGCTATTGGTGATATGTCTATAATTCAAAGCGTGTTATACTCAATATTTCTTGTCAAGTACAGCTCACTTCAGTTCGATTGTGCCACGTCAACTCTGGTCTCTGTCAAATCCAATGAAATTACAGTTCCACTTATTCAGGTATCAATATTCAACTGAACTTATCTCCGCAGCTATTCGTCATATGTCGACAATTCGATGCGCATTATACTTCATATTTCCTGCCAAATGCAGCGCACATCAGACGGATTGTGCTATGTCAATTCTGGTCCTTGTCAGTTCCAATGGAATTACAGTTCCGCATTTTCAGGTATCAATTTTCAACTGAACTTATCTCCGCAACTATTGGTCATATGTCGACATTTCGATGCGCATTATACTCCGTATTTCCTGCCAAGTACAGCGCACATCAGGCGGATTGTGCTATGTCAATTCTGGTCCTTGTCAGTTCCAATGGAATTACAGTTCCGCATTTTTAGGTATCAATTTTCAACTGAACTTATCTCCGCAGCTATTGGTCATATGTCGACATTTCGATGCGCATTATACTCCGTATTTCGTGCCAAGTGCAGCGCACTTCAGCCGGATTATGCTATGCCATCTCTGGTACCTGTCAAATCCAAAGTAATTACAGTTCCGCAATTTCAGTTATCAATATTCAACTGAACTTATCTCCGCCGCTATTGGTGATATGTCAATAATTCAAAGCGTGTCATTCTCCACATTTGCTGCCAAATACTGCGGACATCCTGTTGATTACGATATGTCAACCCTGATCCCTCTCAAATCCTACGAATTTACAGTCCTGCATATTAAGTCTTCAATATTCAACTGATCGTATGTTGGCTGCTATTGGTCATATGTCGACAATTCAATGCGGATTATACTTCATATTTCCTGCCAGTTTCAGCTCACATCAGCTCGATTGTGCTACGTCAACTCTGGTCTCTGTCAAATCCAATGAAGTTACAGTTCCGCAAATTCAGGCTTCAATATTGAACTGAGCGTATCTCCGATGCTATTGGTCATATGTCGAAAATTCTTAGCGCATTGTACTCCGTATTTCGTACCAAGGGCAGAGCACTTCAGCCGGATTATGCTATGCCAACTCTGGGCCCTGTCAAAACCAATGCAATTAAAGTTCATCATATTTAGGTATCAATATTCAACTGAAATTATCTCCGCAGCTACTGGACATATGACGACAATTCGATGTGCATTATACTTCATATTTCCTGCCAAGTACAAGGCACATCAGGCGGATTGCGCTATGTCATCTCTGGTCCCGGCCAATCCAATGGAATAACAGTTCTGCATATTAAGGCTCCAATATTCAACTGAACGTATGTCCGCTGTTATTGGTCATATGACAGCAATTCGATGCGCATTATACTTCATATTTCCTGCCAAGTTCAACACACATCAGCCCGATTGCGTTATGTCAACTCTGGTCCTTGTCAGTTCTAATGGAATTACAGTTCCGCATTTTCAGGTATCAATATTCAACTGAACTTATCTCCGCAGCTATTTGTCATATGCCGACATTTCGATGCGCATTATACTCCATATTTCCTGCCAAGTACAGCGCAAATCAGGCGGATTGTGCTATGTCAACTCTGGTCCTTGTCAGTTCCAATGGAATTACAGTTCCGCATTTTCAGGTATCAATATTCAATTGAACGTATATCCGCTGAAATTGATGATATGTCGTTAATTCAAAGCGTATTGTTCCTCACATTTGCTGTCAAATACTGCGGACATCCTGCTGATTACGATATGTCAACCCTGGTCCCTCTCAAATCCAACGAATTTACAGTCCTGCATATTAAGGCTCCAATGTTCAACTGAACGTATGTCCGCTGTTATTGGTCATATGACACAAACTCGATGCGCATTATACTTCATATTTCCTGCCTAGTTCAACACACATCAGCCCGATTGTGTTATGTCAACTCTGGTCCTTGTCAGTTCCAATGGAATTACAGTTCCGCATTTTCAGGTATCAATATTCAATTGAACGTATATCCGCTGTAATTGATGATATGTCGTTAATTCAAAGCGTATTATTCCTCACATTTGCTGCCAAATACTGCGGACATCCTGCTGATTACGATATGTCAACCCTGGTCCCTCTCAAATCCAACGAATTTACAGTCCTGCATATTAAGGCTTCAATATTCAATTGATCGTATGTTGGCTGCTATTGGTCATGTGTCGACAATTCAATGCGGATTATACTCCATATCTCCTGCCAAGTACAGCTCACATCAGCTCGATTGTGCTATGTCAACTCTGGTCACTGCCAAATCCAACGAAGTTACAGTTTCGCAAATTCAAGCTTCAATATTCAACTGAGCGTATCTCCGATACTGTTGCACATATGTCGACAATTCAGAGCGCATTACACTAGGTATTTGGTGCCAAGTGCAGCGCACATGAGCCGGATTGTGCTATGCCAACTATGGTCCCTGTCAAATCCAATGCAATTAAATTTCCGCATATTCAGCCATTAATAGTCAACTGAACTTACCTCCGCTGCAATTGACGATATGTCGATAATTCAAAGCGTATTATTCTCCACATTTCCTGCCAGATACTGCGTACATCCTGCTGATTACGATATTCCAACTGTGGTCCCTGTCAAATCCAATGCAATAGCAGTTCTGCATATTAAGGATTCAATATTCAACTGAACTTTTCACCGCTGCTATTCTTCATATATCGACAATTCGATGCGCATTATACTCCATATTTCCTGCCATGTACAGCGCACATCAGACGGATTGTGCTATGTCAACTCTGGACTTTTCAAATCCAATAGTACTACAGTTACGCATATTCAGGTATCAATATCCAACTGAACTTATCTCCTCTGCTATTGGTGATATGTCGACAATACAAAGCGTTTCATTCTGCACATTTGCTGCCAAATACTGCGGACATCCTGCTAATTACGATATGTCAACCCTGGTCCCTCTCAAATCCAATGCACTAACAGTTCTGCATATTAAGCCTTCAATATTCAACTGAACTTATCTCCGCTGATATTGGTCATATGTCGACAATTCGATGCGCATTATACTCCATATTTCCTGCCAAGCACAGCGCACATCAGACGGATTGTGCTGTGTCAACTCTGGTCCTTGTAGAACCCAATGGAATTACAGTTCCGCATATTCAGGTATCAAGATTCAACTGAACTTATCTCAGCTGCTATTTTTCATATGTCGACAATTCGATGCGCATTGTACAGCATATTTCCTGCCAAGTACAGCGCACATCAGACGGATTGTGCTGTTTCAACTCTGGTCCTTGTCAAATCCAATGTAATTAGAGTTCCGCATATTCAGGTATTACTATTTAACTGAACTTATCTCCGCTGCTATTGGTCATATGTCGACAATTCAATGCGGATTATACTCCATATTGCCTGCCAAGTATAACGCACGTCAGCCGGATTGTGCTATGTCAACTCTGGACTTTTCAAATCCAATAGTATTACGGTTACGCATATTCAGGTATCAACATTAAACTGAACATATCTCCGCTGCTATTGACGATATTTCGATAATTCAAAGCGTATTATTCTCCACATTTGCTGCCAAATACTGCAGGCATCCTGCTGATTACGATATGTCAACCCTGGTCCCTCTCACATCCAATGTATTTACAGTTATGCACATTAAGGCTTCAATATTCAACTCTTCGTATGTCCGCTCCTATTGGTCATATGTCGACAATTCTATGCGCATTATACTCCATATTTCCTACCAAGTATAACGCACATCAGCCGGATAGTGCTGTGTCCAATCTGGTCCCGGGCGAATCCAATGCAATAACAGTTCTGCATATTAAGGCTTCAATATTCAACTGAACGTACGTCCGCTGTTATTGGTCATATGTCGACAATTCGATGCGCATTATGCTCCACATTTCCTGCCAAGTACAGCGCACATCAGACGGATTCTGCTATGTCAACACTGGTCCTTGTCAGTTCCAATGGAATTACAGTTCTGCAATTTCAGGTATCAATATTCAATTTAAAGTATATCCGCTCCAATTGACGATATGTCGATAATTCAAAGCGTATTATTCTCTACATTTGCTGCCAAATACTGCGTACATCTTGCTGATTTCGATATTCCAACCCTGGTCCCTGTCAAATCCAATGCAATAACAGTTCTGCATATTAAGCATTCAATATTCAACAGAACTTTTCTCCGCTGCTGTTCTTCATATGTCGACAATTCGATGCACATTATGCTCCATATTTCCTTCCAAGTACAGCGCACATGAGGCGGACTGTGCTATGTCAACTCTGGCCCTTGTCAAATCCAATGGAATTACAGTTCCGCATATAGAGGTTTCAACATTCAACTGAACTTATCTCCGCTGCTATTGACGATATGTCGATAATTCAAAGCGTATTATTCTCCACATTTGCTGCCAAATACTGCGTACATCCTGCTGATTACGATATTCCAACTCTGGTACCTATCAAATGCAAAGTAATTACAGTTCCGCATTTTCAGGCATCAATATTCAACAGAACTTATCTCCGCTGTTATTGGTCATATGTCGACAATTCGATGCGCATAATACTTCCTATTTCCTGCCAAGTTCAACCCACATCAACCCGATTGTGTTATGTCAATTCTGGTCCTCGTCAAATCTAATGGAATTACAGTTCCGCATATTCAGGTATTAATATTTAACTGAACTTATCTCCGCTGCTATTGGTCATATGTCGACAATTCAATGCGGATTATACTCCATATTGCCTGCCAAGTATAACGCACGTCAGCCGGATTGTGCTATGTCAACTCTGGTCCCGGTCGAATGCAATGCAGTAACAGTTCTGCATATTAAGGCTTCAATATTCAACTGAACTTATCTCCGCTGCTATTGACGATATGTCGATAATTCAAAGCGTATTATTCTCCACATTTGCTGCCAAATACTGCGTACATCCTGCGGATTACGATATTCCAACTCTGATCCCGGTCGTATCCAATGCAATAACAGTTCTGCATATTAAGGCTTCAATATTCAACTGAACGTATGTCCGCTGTAATTGGTCATATGTCGACAATTCAATGCGGATTATACTCCATATTTCCTGCCAAATACAGCTCACATCAGCTCGATTGTGCTATGTCAACTCTGCTCACTGTCAAATCCAATGAAATTACAGTATCGCAAATTCAGGCATCAATATTCAACTGAGCGTATCTTCGATGCTATTGGTCATATGTCGACAATTCGATGCGCATTATACATCATATTTCCTGCCAAGTACACCGCACATCAGACGGATTGTGCTGTGTCAACTCTGGTCCTTGTCAAATCCAATGTAATTACAGTTACGCATTTTCAGGTATCAACATTCAACTGAACTTATCTCCGTTGCTATTCGCTATATGTCGACAATGCGATGCGCATTATACTCCATATTTCCTGCCAAGTACAGCGCACATCAGACGGATTGTGCTCTGTCAACTCTGGTCCTTGTCAGTTCCAATGGAATTACTATTCCGAACATTCTGGCTTTAATATTCAACGGAACGTATCTCGACTGCTATTGGTCATCTGTTGACAATTATATGCGCATTATACACCATATTTCCTGCCAAGTGCAGCGCACATCAGACGGGTAGTGCTATGTCAACTGTGGTCCTTGTCAAATCCAATGGAGTTACAGTTCCGCATATTCCGGTATCAATAATCAACTGATCGTATGTTTGCCGCTATTGGTCATATGTCGGCAACACAATGCGGATTATACTCCATATCTCCTGCCAAGTACAGCTCACATAGGCCTCGTTGAGCTATGTCAACTCTGCTGACTGTCAAATCCAATGAAGTTACAGTTTCGCAAATACAGGCATCAATATTCAACTGAGCGTATCTCCGATGCTATTGGTCATATGTCGACAATTCGATGCGCATTATACTTCATATTTCCTGCCAAGTACAACCCACATCAGCCAGATTGTGTTATGTCGACTCTGGTACCTGTCAAATCCTGCCAATTTCCAGTTTTGCCTAAGCAGGCTTCCATGTTCAATTGAGCGCATCTCCGCTACTGTCCTAGATGTGTGGACAAACCAACGTGCGTTACGCTCCACATATGCTGCCACTTACAGGACACAACATCCGATTTGTCCTACATCATCTCTGGGCACTGTCAAATCCAGCCCAGTTGCACTTTTGCATATTCAGCCTTCAATATTAAATTGAACGCTTCTCCGCTGCTATTCGAGACATGTCCACAAATAGACGTGAGGTATACTCCACATATGCTGCCATTCAGAGTACACTACATCCGGTTTGTCCTACGTCATCTCTGCGCACTATCAAATCCAACCTATTTGCAGTTTTGCATATTCAGGCTCCAATATTCAATTGAACGTACCTCCGCTACTCTCTTAGATATGTGGATAAAGCGACGTGCGTTATACTCCACATAAGCTGCCTCTCACAGGACACAACTTCAGGTTTGTCCAACGTCATCTCTGCTCACTGTAAAATCCAGCCTATTTGCAGTTTTGCATATTCAGACTCCAATATTCAATTGACCGTATCTCCGACGCTACTGGTGATATGTCGACAAATCGACGTGCGTTATACGCCACATATGCCGCCTCTAACAGGACACAACATCCGGTTTGTCCTACGACAACTCTGGACACTGTCAAATCAAGCCTATTTGCACTTTTGCATTTGCAGGCTTCAATACTCAATTGAACGAATCTCCGCAGCTAATGGTAGTATGTCGACAAATCGACGTGCGTTATACTCCTCATATGCTGCCACATACAGGACACAACATCCGGTTTGTCCTCCGTCAACTCCGGGCACTGTCAAATCCAGTCTAGTTGCACTTTTGCATATTCAGCCTTCAATATTAAATTGAACGCTTCTCCGTTGCTATTGGAGACATGTCCACAAATAGACGTGCGTTATACTCCACATATGCTGCCACTTACAGAACACAACATCCGATTTGTCCTACTTCAACTCTGGGCACTGTCAAATCCAGCCTGTTTGCAATTTTGCATATTCAGGCTTCAAAATTCAATTCAACATATCTCCGCTACTGTTCTAGATATGTCGACAACCGACGTGCGTTATACGCCACAGATGCTGCCTCTCACAGAACACAACATCCGATTTGTCCTATATCATCTCTGGGCACTGTCAAATCCAGCCCAGTTGCACTTTTGCATATTCAGCGTTCCATATTAAATTGAACGCTTCTCCGCTGCTATTGGAGACATGTCCACAAATAGACGTGCGTTATACTCCACATATGCTGCCTCTTACAGGACACAACATCCGGTTTGTCCTACGACAACGCTGGACACTTTCAAATCCAGCTTAGTTGCACTTTTGCATTTGCTGGCTTCAATATTCAATTGAACATATCTCCGCCAATATTCTAGGTATGTCGACAAACCGAGGTGCGTTATACGCCACATATGCTGCCTCTTACAGGACACAACATCTGGTTTGTCCTACGTCAACTCTGGGCACTGTCAAATCCAGCCTATTTGCAGTTTTGCCTATTCAGGCTTCCATATTCAATTGAACATATCTCCGCCAATATTATAGGTATGTCGACAAACCGACATGCGTTATACGCCACATATGCTGCCTCTTACAGGACACAACATCCGGTTTTTCCTACGTCAACTATGGGCACTGTCCAATCCAGCCTATTTGCAGTTTTGCATATTCAGGCTTCCATATTCAATTGAACATATCTCCGCTACTGTCCTACATATGTGGACAATCCTACGTTCGTTATACTCCACATAAGGGGCCACTCACAGGACACAACATCCGGCTTGTCCTACATCAAATCTGCGCCCTGTCAAATCCAGCCCATTTGCAGTTTTGCCTAAGCAGGCCTCCATGTTCAATTGAGCGCATCTCCGCTGCTATTGGAGATTTGTCCAAAGATTGGCGCTAGATATACTCCACATATGCTGCCATTCACAGGATACAACATCCGATTTGTCCTACTTCAAATCTGGGCACTGTCAAATCCAGCCAGTTTGCAGTTTTGCATATTCAGGCTTCAAAATTCAATTCAATATATCTCCGCTACTGTTCTAGATATGTCGACCATCGACGTGCGTTATACGCCACATATGCTGCCTCTCACAGAACACAACATCCGGTTTGTCCTACGTCAACTCTGGGCACTGTCAAATCCTGCCAATTTGCAGCTTTGCCTAAGCAGGCTTCCATGTTCAATTGAGCGCCTCTCCACTGCTATTGGAGACATGTCCACAAATAGACGTGCGTTTTGCTCCATGTATGCTGCCACTTACAGGACACAACATTCGGATTGTCCTACGACAACTCTGGATACAGCCCAATCCATCCTATTTGCACTTTTGCATTTTCACGCTTCAATATTCTATTGAACATATCTCCGCTACCATTCATTATATGTCGACAAACCGACGTGCGTTATACGCCACATATGCTGCCTCTTACAGGACACAACATCCGGTTGTCCAACGTCAACTCTGGGCACTGTCAAATCCAGCCTATTTGCAGTTTTGCCTATTCAGGCCTCCATGTTCAATTGAGCGCATCTCCGCTGCTATTGGAGATATGTCCAAAGATTGGCGCGAGATATACTCCACATATGCTGCCATTCACAGGATACAACATCCGATTTGTCCTTCTTCAAATCTGGGCACTGTCAAATCCAGCCAGTTTGCAGTTTTGCATATTCAGGCTTCAAAATTCAATTCAATATATCTCCGCTACTGTTCTAGATATGTCGACCACCGACGTGCGTTATACGCCACATATGCTGCCTCTCACAGAACACAACATCCGGTTTGTCCTACGTCAACTCTGGGCACTGTCAAATCCTGCCAATTTGCAGCTTTGCCTAAGCAGGCTTTCATGTTCAATTGAGCGCCTCTCCACTGCTATTGGAGACATGTCCACAAATAGACGTGCGTTACGCTCCACATATGCTGCCACTTACAGGACACTACATCCGGATTGTCCTACGACAACTCTGGACACAGCCCAATCCATCCTATTTGCACTTTTGCATTTTCACGCTTCAATATTCTATTGAACATATCTCCGCTACCATTCATTATATGTCGACAAACCGACGTGCGTTATACGCCACATATGCTGCCTCTTACAGGACACAACAACCGGTTGTCCAACGTCAACTCTGGGAACAGCCCAATCCATCCTATTTGCACTTTTACATTTTCACGCTTCAATATTCTATTGAACATATCTCCGCTACCATTCATTATATGTCGACAAACCGACGTGCGTTATACGCCACATATGCTGCCTCTTACAGGACACAACAACCGGTTGTCCAACGTCAACTCTGGGCACAGCCCAATCCATCCTATTTGCACTTTTGCATTTTCACGCTTCAATATTCTATTGAACGTATCTCCGCCACCATTCAATATATGTCGACAAACCTACGTGCGTTTTATTCCACGTATGCTGTCACTTACAGGACACTACATCCGGTTTGTCCTTCGACAAATCTGAACACTGTCAAATCCAGCCTATTTGCAGTTTTGCCTATTCAGTCTTCCATATTCAATTGATCATATCTCCGCTACTGTTCTAGATATGTGGACTAACCGACGTGCGTTATACTCCACATAAGCTGCCACTCACAGGACACAACATCCGGCTTGTCCTACATCAAATCTGCGCACTGTCAAATCCAGCCTAGTTGCACTTTTGCATTTTCAGGCTTCAATATTCTATTGAACGTATCTCCGCTACCATTCAATATATGTCGACAAACGGACGTGCGTTATACGCCACATATGCTGCCTCTTACAGGACACAACATCCGGTTTTTCCTACGTCAAATCTGGGCACTGTCAAATCTGGGCACTGTCAAATCCAGCATATTTGCAGTTTTGCCTAAGCAGGCTTCCATGTTCAATTGGGCGCTTCTCCACTGCTATTGGAGATATGTCCAAAGAGCGGCGCGAGATATACTCCACATATGCTGCCATTCACAGGATACAACATCCGGTTTGTCCTACGTCAACTCTGGGATCTGTCCAATGCAGCCAATTTGCAGTTTTGCATATTCAGGCTTCAATATTCAATTGAACATGTCTCCGCTACTGTCCTAGATATGTGGACAAACCAACGTGCGTTATACTCCACATATGCTGCCACTTACAGGACACAATATCCGGTTTTTCCTACGTCAACTCTGGGCACTGTCAAATCCGGCCTATTTGCAGTTTTGCCTATTCAGGCTTCCATATTCAATTGGACGCATCTCCGCTGCTATTGGAGATATGTCCAAAAATCTACGTGCGTTTTACTCCACGTATGCTGTCACGTACAGGACACTACATCCGGTTTGTCCTGCATCAAATCTGCGCACTGTCAAATCCAGCCTATTTGCACTTTTGCATATTCAACCTTCAATATTAAATTGAAAGCTTCTCCGCTGCTATTGGAGACATGTCCACAAATAGACGAGCGTTATACTACACATATACTGCCACTTACAGAACACAACATCCGGTTTGTCCTACTTCAACTCTGGGCACTGTAAAATACAGCCTAGTTGCACTTTTGCATTTTCAGGCTTCAATATTCTATTGAACGTATCTCCGCTACCATTCAATATATGTCGACAAACCGACGTGCGTTATACGCCACATATACTGCCTCTTACAGGACACAACATCCGATTGTCCAACGACAACTCTGGGCACTGTCAAATCCAGCCAATTTGCAGTTTTGCAAATTCAGGCTTCAATATTCAATTGAACATATCTCCGCTACTGTTCTAGATATGTGGACACTCCGACGTGCGTTTTGCTCCATGTATGCTGCCACTTACAGGACACAACATTCGGATTGTCCTACGACAACTCTGGACACTGCCCAATCCATCCAATTTGCACTTTTGCATTTTCACGCTTCAATATTCTATCGAACATATCTCCGCTACCATTCATTATATGTCGACAAACCGACGTGCGTTATACGCCACATATGCTGCCTCTTACAGGACACAACATCCGGTTGTCCAACGTCAACTCTGGGCACTGTCAAATCCAGCCTATTTGCAGTTTTGCCTATTCAGGCTTCCATATTCAATTGAACGCATCTCCGTTGCTATTGGAGATATGTCCAAAAATCGGCGTGAGGTATACTCCAGATATGCTGCCATTCACAGAACACTACATCCGGTTTGTCCTACGTCAACTCTGGGCTCTGCCCAATGCAGCCAATTTGCAGTTTTGCATAATAAGGCTTCAATATTCAATTGAACATATCTCCGCTGCTGTTCTAGATATGTGGACAAACCGACGTGCGTTATACTCAACATATGCTGCCACTTACAGGACACGACATCCGGTTGTCCAACGTCAACTCTGGGCACTGTCAAATCCAGCCTATTTGCAGTTTTGCCTATTCAGGCTTCCATATTCAATTGAACATATCTCCGCTACCATTCTAGATATGTCGACAAACCGACGTGCGTTTTACTCCACGTATGCTGCCACTTACAGGACACTACATCCGGTTTGTCCTACGGCAACTCTGGACACTGTCAAATCCAGCCCATTTGCAGTTTTGCCTAAGCAGGCTTCTATGTTCAATTGAGCGCATCTCCGCTGCTATTGGAGATATGTCCAAAAATCGGCGTGAGGTATACTCCAGATATGCTGCCATTCAAAGAACACTACATCCGGTTTGTCCTACCTCAACTCTGGGCTCTGTCCAATGCAGCCAATTTGCAGTTTTGCATATTCAGGCTTCAATATTCAATTGAACATATCTCCGCTACTGTCCTAGATATGTGGACAAACCGACGTGCGTTATACTCCACATATGCTGCCACTTACAGGACAAAACATCCGGTTGTCCAACGTCAACTCTGGGCACTGCCAAATCCAGCCGATTTGCAGTTTTGCCTATTCAGGCTTCCATATTCAATAAAACATATCTCCGCTACTGTTCTAGATATGTCGACAAACCGACGTGCGTTTTACTCCACGTATGCTGCCACTTGCAGGACACTACATCCGGTTTGTCCTACGTCAACTCTGGGCTATCTCAAATGCAGTCTATTTGCAGGTTTGCATATTCAGGCTTCAATATTCAATTGAACATATCTCCGCTACCATTCTAGATATGTCGACAAACCGACGTGCGTTTTACTCCACGTATGCTGCCACTTACAGGACACTACATCCGGTTTGTCCTACGACAACTCTGGACACTGTCAAATCCAGCCCATTTGCAGTTTTGCCTAAGCAGGCTTCCATATTCAATAAAACATATCTCCGCTACTGTTCTAGATATGTCGACAAACCGACGTGCGTTACGCTCCACATATGCTGCCACTTACAGGACACGACATCCGGTTTGTCCTACGTCAACTCTGGGCTCTGTCCAATGCAGCCAATTTGCATATTTGCATATTCAGGCTTCAATATTCAATTGAACATATCTCCGCTACTGTCCTAGATATGTGGACAAACCGACGTGCGTTATACTCCACATATGCTGCCACTTACAGGACACAACATCCGGTTGTCCAACGTCAACTCTGGGCACTGTCAAATCCAGCCTTTTTGCAGTTTTACCTATTCAGGCTTCCATATTCAATTGAACGCATCTGCGTTGCTATTGGAGATATGTCCAAAAATCGACGTGTGATATACTCCACATATGATGCCACTTACAGGACACAAGATCCAGTTTGTCCTACGACAAATCTGGACACTGCCAAATCCAGCCTAGTTGCACTTTTGCATTTGCAGGTTTCAATATTCAATTGAACGCATCTCCGGTGCTATTGGAGATATGTCCAAAAATCGACGTGTGATATACGCCACATATGCTGCAACTTAAAGGACACAACATCCGGTTTGTCGTACGTCAACTCTGGGCTCTGTCAAATGCAGCCTATTTGCAGTTTTGCAAATTCAGGCTTCAATATTCAATTGAACATATCTCCGCTACTGTTGTAGATATTTGGACACTGCGACAGCGTTTTGCTCCACGTATGCTGCCACTTACAGAACACTACATCCGGTTTGTCCTACGTCAACTCTGGGCTCTGCCCAATGCAGCCAATTTGCAGTTTTACATATTCAGGCTTCAATATTCAATTGAACATATCTCCGCTACTGTCCTAGATATGTGGACAAACCGACGTTCGTTATACTCCACATTCGCTGCCACTTTCAGGACACAACATCTGAATTGTCCTACAACACCTCTGGACACGGCCAAATCCAGCCTATTTGCACCTTCGCTTTCTCAGGCTTCAATATTCTATTGAAAATATCGCCGCTACCATTCAATATATTTCGACAAACCGTCGTGCGTTATACGCCACATATGATGCCACTTACAGGACACAACATCCGGTTTGTCCTACATCATCCCTGGGCTCTGTCAAATCTAGCCTAGTTGCACTTTTGCATAATCAGCCTTCAATATTAAATTGAACGCATCTCCGCTGCTATTGGAGATGTGTCCAAAGATCGGCGCGAGATATACTCCACATATGCTGCCATTCACAGGATACAACATACGGTTTGTCCTACGTCAACTCTGGGCACTGTCAAATCCAGCCTATTTGCAGTTTTGCCTATTCAGTCTTCCATATTCAATTGAACATATCTCCGCCAATACTCTAGGTATGTCGACAAACCGACATGCGCTATACGCCACATATGCTGCAACTTACAGGACACAACATCCGGTTTGCCCTACGAAAACTCTGGACACTGTCAAATCCAGCCTATTTGAACCTTTGCTTTTTCAGGCTTCAATATTCTATAGAACATATCTCCGCTACTGTTCTTGATATTTGGACACTCCGACGTGCGTTTTACTCCATGTATGCTGCCACTTACAGGACACAACATCCGGTTTGTCCTACGTCAACTCTGGGCTCTGTCAAATGCAGCCAATTTGCAGTTTTGCAAATTCAGGCTTCAATATTCAATTGAACATATCTCCGCTACTGTTGTAGATATTTGGACACTGCGACGTGCGTTTTGCTCCACGTATGCTGCCACTTACAGAACACTACATCCGGTTTGTCCTACGTCAACTCTGGGCACTGTCAAATCCGGCCTATTTGCAGTTTTGCCTATTCAGGCTTCCATATTCAATTGGACGCATCTCCACTGCTATTGGAGATATGTCCAAAAACCGACGTGCGTTATACTCCACATATGCTACCACTTAGAGGACACGACATCCGGTTTGTCTTACGTCAACTCTGGGCACTGTCAAATCCAGCCTATTTGCAGTTTTGCCTATTCAGGCTTCCATATTCAATTGAACATATCTCCGCCAATATTCTAGGTATGTCGACAAACCGACATGCGTTATACGCCACATATGCTGCCTCTTACAGGACACAACATCCGGTTTTTCCTACGTCAAATCTGGGCACTGTCAAATCCAGCCTATTTGCAGTTTTGCCTATTCAGGCTTCCATATTCAATTGAACATATCTCCGCTACTGTTCTAGATATGTGGACAAACCGACGTGCGTTATACTCCACATATGCTACCACTTACAGGACAAGACATCCGGTTTGTCCTATGTCAACTCTGGGCACTGTGAAATCCTGCCAATTTGCAGTTTTGCCTAAGCAGGCTTCCATGTTCAATTGGGCGCATCTCCACTGCTATTGGAGATATGTCCAAAGATCGGCTCGAGATATACTCCACATATGCTGTCATTCACAGGATACAACATCCGGTTTGTCCTACGTCAACTCTGGGATCTGTCCAATGCAGCAAATTTGCAGTTTTGCATATTCAGGCTTCAATATTCAATTGAACATATCTCCGCTACTGTCCTAGATATGTGGACAAACCAACGTGCGTTATACTCCACATATGCTGTCACTTACAGGACACAACATCCGGTTTTTCCTACGTCAACTCTGGGCACTGTCAAATCCTGCCAATTTGCAGTTTGGCCTAAGCAGGCTTCCATGTTCAATTGGGCGCATCTCCACTGCTATTGGAGATATGTCCAAAGATCGGCGCGAGATATACTCCATGTATGCTGCCACTTACAGGACACTACATCCGGTTTGTCCTATGTCAACTCTGGGCTTTCTCAAATCCAACATATTTGCAGTTTTCCCTATTAAGGCTTCAACATTCAATTGAACATATCTCCGCTACTGTTCTAGATATGTCGACTAACCGACGTGCGTTACGCTCCACATATGCTGCCACTCGCAGGACACAGCATCCGGTTTGTCCTACGTCAAATCTGGGCTCTGTCCAATGCAGCCAATTTGCAGTTTTGCATATTCAGGCTTCAATATTCAATTGAACATATCTCCTCTACTGTCTTAGATATGTGGACAAACCGACGTGCGTTATACTCCACATTTGCAGCCACTTACAGGACACAACATCCGGTTTGTCCTACGACAACTCTGGACATGGCCAAATCGATCCTACTTGCACTTTTGCATTTTCAAGTTTCAATATTCTATTGAACATATCTCCGCAACCATACAATATATGTCGACAAACCGACGTGCGTGATACGCCACATATGCTGCCTCTTACAGGACACAACATCCGGTTGTCCAACGTCAACTCTGGGCACTGTCAAATCCAGCCTAGTTGCACTTTTGCATTTGCAGGTTACAATATTCAATTGAACATAAACCGCTACCATTCTCGATAAGTCGACAATCCGACGTTCATTATATTCCACATAAGTTGCCTCTCACAGGACACATCATCCGGTTTGTCATACGTCAAATCTGGGCACTGTCAAATCCGGTCTATTTGCAGTTTTGCCTATTCAGGCTTCCATATTCAATTGGACGCATCTCCGCTGCTATTGGAGATATGTCCAAAAATCTACGTGTGATAGATTCCACATATGCAGCCATTTACAGGACACCACATCCGGTTTGTCCTACGACAACTCTGAACGCTGTCAAATCCAGCCTATTTGCTCATTTGCATTTGCAGGCTACAATATTCTATTGTACCTATCTCCGCTAGCATTCTAGATATGTCGACAATCCTACGTTCGTTATACTCCACATAAGCTGCCACTCACAGGACACAACATCCGGCTTGTCCTACGTCAACTCTGGGCACTGTCAAATCCTGCCAATTTGCAGTTTTGCCTAAGGAGGCTTCCATGTTCAATTGAGCGCATCTCCGCTGCT
>JACXIM010008882.1:0-20423 GCA_014737505.1 Bombus sibiricus | reverse complement strand
CATCCCTTGACCGCGGCTACGTTGGCGACTGGTTGTCGCCTCGAGCCCAAGCTCATTGTTACAAATCTCGAATAAACGCAATCGGATTGAATGACAATTGTTTAATTATGGCTATGATGAAATCTGGATTACAATATTACGGGATTTTCCCCAAGTTCCGAAGAGGCTCCGGTGTTCTTTCATCTCCGACATATATAAAAGCTTTGTACTATTACATATTGATTTTCAGCTGTTTCGTGTATTTGCATACTCAAACACAACACAAAAGTTTTATAAAATCCAAATTTCTGCTATACGTATAGTTCTTGTTCACGCGTTAAATACAGCTACGAATATCGTCTTGGAAGAATTTAAACTCCCCTCTGTCGAAGGGAAATCGTGCAAATTTCTTATGTAGCACTTTTGGAACAAAATTTCTCTCAAACTTTAATTGTCTCTTAAACAAAAATATCCACCGATTTTGACTAAATAATAAAAAGAAATAATTGTAAAAATTGTAAAATAATAACAATAGTAATGAAATATTCAAATTACAGAACAAAATATATCTTTTTTTTTTACAACAATATTGCAGCAAAACGATTCATATACAGGTACAACAAAATCTTCTTCGAGTGCTGCGTTTTTGAAGATTAAAATATTTGAGAGTACCGGAATAGTTCCTAAGAATGTTTCTTGGAACGGTATTGTATTGTTCTAACGCATCATAAATCTAAATCGCTGATAAAAGTGCAAAATTAAATGTCTTTAATGTTACATAAATTAGTTTCCAATTAATGTTCTAAAACGTACTTTAATTTTAATTCTTCTTTTATAACTTAATATATTTTAATCAAATATCACTACTGCCTAAATTTTTTAGACAAACAAATCTTTCCCAAAAACTATAAAACTCAATGAATGATTTCAACCGAATTATAATTTATTATTATTATAATATGGAACTATAAACACAGTTAAAAAGGAACTATGCTTTTGTATATGTTTAATAAGAAATCTATGTAGAAATATAGGAATTTACGATACTTACACACACAACGCTCATTTTGCACAACAGTATATATCTTACAAGATGATTTTAATAATACTTATTTAGGAGAAAAGAACGATATATCGAAGCTTAATAATTTTGGATAAATTTTTAATAAATATTTGTAAACACATGTTAACCGTTGCAATTTCATTATTTCACTTTTACTACTACCTACTTCTATTCTCTAAAATATTTTGCTTTCAAGACTGATAAACCGTCAAATCGAAGAAAACTGTTTTGAGAAGAAATTCTATACGTATATCCTGTAAGTATTGAAATAATAAGATTTTGTGGAAACCGTTCGCAAATGAAGAATTATTTCGAATAAGACCGTATCTGCTAACATCGTGCCCCAAGATATTCAAAATTTCTTCCGTTTATAAAATCGTGATATTTACGAGAAGCCTACAAAATCAATAGTACGTGATACGAGCCTATCTTGTCTTCGGTATTCGTAACCGTTATTTATTATTCTCGATTTCAAATCTTAGCTTTCTCAATTGATGATTGAATCAAAATGGTAGTTACTGCCACTAATCGAAATAGTCATTAATCTATTTCGACTAGTTCTACTCTTGTTCGTTATTTCGAAACAAGGCGAACGACTGATTGCGATAGATAGCACCTATATAACTTATAGCACCTTTCTCAAGCGCAGCACTCTCTTGAATTTCCAAACTATTGTATTCTTGGTATTCTAATTCGTTAATATGACAGTAAGAGTGGCGTTAACTAGCGTAGCAATATGACTGGCAAGTAAGCTTCACGTTTCGGCTTACCCGCTATGTGCAAGAGTACTAACACGAGAAGGATTAAAGTCTTCTTGGAATAAGTAAACATTTTCAATATCTTCTTGATTGGTAATTTATTCGATTTTATTTAGTCATATTTTATTTAAAAATTTCAGATCTTAGTTCTCTATGTGGTTTATAAACGAGAATAATTGTCGTTATCGTAAACTATTGGCGATGTAGTCCTAGATCGCGTTCAGGTATAGGTAAGTTTGATGGTGAGAACTTATTTCTGTTTGCTCCTGTAGTTATTCCTAATTCTTTTCGACTTTTCTCTTCTTCTCCTTTAATTTCGCCAGCTAACAAACTGACCTCTTGACAAATTTTTAACTGACTGGTTTTGACAACTGAGCAGCTGAACTCTCTACAAATTTTTTACTGAACTGCTGTTTCTAAGTGGCTATACTTATTTATACTAAAAACTATCATGGAATAATTGTCACGTGACGGTTTATTCTATAAATACGCAGAGTTTTGGTACGTAATCATTTCTGCGGACGCTGCAATCTTCGTTTTTGCTGGTATGCTTCCAAATGTGTTAGAATTTCTTTTCTCCGCTGATGTAGTTTTAGTGGAAATCTTTTTGAAATCCTTGCTATTGCATTCCTCTTGCAGTTTTCATTTCTGCTGATGATAGGTTGTACTCCTTGACACGTAGTTACTGTCATAGAGCCATAAATTAGAGATAGAAAAACAAAGGGGGTCTAACGAACATTTCGCAGGCCATCGAAACAACAACGTAGAGAGTGTTCCAGTATCAGAAAACAGTAACAGCATGGCCATCTCTGATCCGGGTCCCGGCAACACCCCCGTCGTCACCTCCTCCATAGGAGCCAAACCCATATTATATAAACCTTCCTAAAATCAGCTTCCGACATTCTCTGTTCTAACATTCTTGACTGTCACTCTGTTGGATTCACAAAATAAACTCTGCCAGTACATATAAAGTCTGAATTTTTCTTACCTTCCTCGTGAAACGCTTAAACTTACGCGAAATCATTCGAACGATCAGTGATTTTCTTAATTTCACTCCCCAGGTCTCCGACGTAATATTACCTTTACTGATGCAGATATTTGATCCCTTGGCACGTGGCAGTTGCTTGTCTCTGCTGATGCTATATATTTTTTTTATTATTTAATTTGTACTTTACAATTTGTCCAGCTAGAAATTTGCTAAATTTTTCTAACTTAATTGCTAAATAACATGTGCATGGCTACCCGCAGCGGAATACCATCTTCGAGTTTGACTATTTTATTTCATTAGTGAGGTCAGTGGGGTGTTTTCTTTTTAGTCTTCTTTCTATGTGAGTTTTGCTTGCTTTAACAGCCAGCTGGTTTGGATGTGTTGCCGTTCTTCCCTTGTATTTTTTTGTGTACCTGTCGATTTCTTCTTTGACCGTTGGTATTTTTAAGTCTTTGCCTATATCCTAGTTTCTAACATACCATGGGGCGTTGACTATTGTTCTCAGTATCTTCGATTGTAGCAACTCTAGTATATTTATGTGGCTTATTGCTGTTGTCCCCCATAGCGGTAATCCGTACGTCCAGATTAGTTTTATTATCGATTTGTAGATTTTTAGTTTATTTTCTATGCTGAGTTTAGAGTTTCTACTAGTTAGCCAGTACATCTTTTTATCCGTACTTCGCCTATGCTTGAAGTGTGGCCCGAACGTCCATTGACTGTCGATGGTGAGGCCCAAGTATTTCATCTGAAGTCCTACCTCAACCTCCTCTACGCTTATGTCCAAACACAGGCCGGGCGGTGGAGTCCCCCTACGTCGGTAGTCATAAAACCATATGGTAACCGACTTGGCTGTGGACACCCTCAGGCCCAGCTTGCGTATAGCCCGTATCAAGCAAGCGGCGGCAAGCTCTTCGTGGCGCAGCGTCGCGTGCCACCAGCGTCCTCCGGCTAAGACCAACGTGTCATCCGCGTAACACACCATGCCTGAGTCTGGGGGCATGCGACAACGAAGCACCGCGTCGTATCCGATGATCCACTGAATCGGACCCTAAACCGAACGCTGCGGAACCCCGCACTCAACGGGCCACCGCCCTTCACCATCCTTGCCGGTGTAACCGACCAATCTGTCGCTCAGGTAGGTCCGCATGACTCGAATTATGTGGGAGGCACCTCGAAAAATTCAAGGGCCTCCAATATCCCGTCCCAGGGTATGGTGTTGAATGCATTGACTATGTCTAAAGATACTGCCAGTGCTACCCCACCCCGGGAAACCATGGCGCGTGGCATCTCTCGTACCCGGTTCCAAGCATTTGCCCTTGTGTTCCCCCATTGCGAGGAGTGAGCGTTAAAGTCTCCCAGTACGAGAACCTGGCGTGAAAGGTATCATCTCATGCAATCGCCAACCCCGTGCAGAAACTCCTCAAACGCGACCAGGCCATTGTTCGCGGAGACATATACGCCCACCACCACCATCCCAGCCCACTCGATCGCGGCATACCCCTTGCCATGCTCAAGCAGGGTCCCTGCGGCGGGTGTGCCCGGTGCTGACGTCCACGTCATAGCGACTAAGCCATTTAGGTCTCCGACCCAGAAGAGCAGGTCTTGTGCTCGTTTCGATCGCCCGAAGTTAGTCTGGAGGAGTCGCATGAATGTACTTTACCAAATCCATATCCATGGCTTCCCGCCGGCCATCTGCCACACTCATGATCCTTTCCTCTTCTTGCGGTAGATCTCTCGCGTTGTCACCCTGCCTTCCGTCCGTAGCAGGCTCCCGAATCCGGCTCGTCTCGTTAGTTTTCGGCGGAACGCATGCCGCCGCTCCCATTCTATGGGTGGCGGGCGCACCAAGCGACTCACAGAACGGACTCCTGGACACGGTGACAGGACAGCTCCGGCTTGATGACCGATGCGTCCGCACCTGTAGCATAGCTGCCCCCGGTATACCGCAGATTCGCAGGTCACTCTCACACGTCCCAACTCTAAGCATCTATAACAACTTAAGGGCCTCTTCGGGACGGCTTCGACTCTTGCCATTAACCAGCGCACAAGAACTCTTCCCGCTTGAATTAGCTTCCGCGCTGTTGCTGTTGGACACCTTATCTAGGCTGACCTCTGGAGGCCCTGATGTCTCCTATTCGAACTTCCAGTGCTTTGCATCCTCCGGCCCTCGCCAGGGTGTCTCGAAGCTCCTCCTTGCCGACCGAGATATCGATCCTAGTTACCCTCAGCTCCGCCGTTCATGTTGGGGCCGCAACTTTCACCGTGGTCGGATCCAGGGCTTGTGCCAACCGTGCTGCAAGCGTAGCTGCCTTCTCCCTCAGTTTGTCCTCGGGAACTTCTAGAATGATGCTCCCAGTCAGCGCCTTTTTGATTTTGACTCGTTCGATGCAGAACTCGGCTAGCGGGACTTTCTGTCTAACCGTCACCAGCACTTCGGCATATGATGTTTTTGTCCCCTCGCTCAGCGTTAGTGTCACCGCAGATAACCGCCTAGGGGGAGGGAACACCACCTTTCTTGTCTCCTGCACCGGCCCTCCTGTTGGGGTTCGTTGTGAGGTCCCAGGCACCTTGGCAGCACCTGGTCTCTTCGCATCCTTCTGCTTTTTCTTATGCTCGACCACCTTCCATTCACCACCCTCTTGCCCCTTCGAGGGCGGTGATATTTGTGTGGCATTGCCCTCAACCGTGGTTGCCTTTCTCTGCCTTGTTCCTGGACTATGACGCCTGGAACCTAACCCCAACCTAACCACTGTAGGCGTTCTTCCAGGGTCCTCATTAGTGAAGGACCGAGCTCTTCGAATTTCCTCTCGGGGTCAGAGAGACGTTCCTTCTCCCCCCCCCCTCATCCTCCTTAGGGTGCCAGAGCTCTAAAGTGAAGGCGTGACACCGTGCATTCTCCTGACGGACCCACCGGGCCTATTCTGGTTGTTCTTTCCGGAGGACCTTGATCTCCTTCTCTGGTACCTCCACCAGCATTTCCGCCATCGTGGCAGCTCTAGTGCCTTAGGCGGGCCTCGACCTCCTTGTCAACTCCACCGTGCCGACGGCAATGGTGCTCGCTACCTCCTTTAAGGTCTTAATGTAGGTGCCTTTTAAGTTCGACGATGTTGTCGCCACCTTCATTATCTCCTCTACTCGCCGAATTAGTTCGGCTCCTATGTTCGCTGTGGAGGATGTTCTCTTTTCCAAGGTCAGTTCCATAGGTATGTTCGGCGAACTTTCGCACTTTCGCGGGGAGATGCGATCTCGAAGAAGCGCGCCAACGGGAGTCGTAAATTCCCGTTACGATTGACTAATCGACGCCACGAATCGTTCGATCCCTTATTTCTTGTGGGATAATAAGCGCGATTAATTGAATATAACGCTGCGATTAACAAGTTATTATATATTTAATCGACCCAACAACTTCGGTGTAATAAAAAAAAAAAATGGATGTTATAAAAGACAACAACGAACGAGTACGTCCTGAGTTTCAGTTCGTGTTGTTGCGTATGAGGTGTTAAAAACTGACTGCTCGTTGACTCAAGATGCTTGATTCAGACTGACTGACTTGAGTTAATAGACTTAGATTGCCCGATTCGCTCTTATGTTTTTCCGGAGGAAAGCTTGGTGTGGGTGTGCCCTTTGAACCAAGAACGCGGATTCGTTGTTCTCACAATTTGTCAAGGAAGTGAGGATAATGATCTGAAGGATAAAGGATATGAAGAAGTCTCCTACCAACGTGGATCGTGGGTGACCTTGTTCCTGGGGAAAAACCAGCATTTTTCGGTAGACATATGTTCGTTTTTCCTATTCGGCGACTACACGCTTTCTCCGTGATTTTTAAGGGCGCCTAATAAACTCAAGGACCTTTCCAAAACCCAAACATAAACCGAAACTCTTATAGAATTGGAAATTCCTTCCGGACAAGCAGTTTGACTGACAAACATGTGTGGAAACAATGGAATTAAATGTTAACGTTTTATGGTGGGTCCTTGGGTCTATTGAGGGTCGGGATGACTGCAGGAAGGCCGTCGGCTGCCAGGTAGCGAGGGATGGAGTGCAAATGTCCTGCACGACGTAACATCTGGAGCTGTGGGTGTCAGTTTCCTTGTTCTTCCCCTGGGCGTAGGTTATCATACCTACCATAGGTTATCAACTCTTCAACGTCCGAACTCGCACTTCCCTGCGAATTTTCTGCCGTGGCGTTTCTTGCGTCTGAGTCGGCGCTTGGAGCCATGACCAGATCCACGCCTGAACCCTCTGGTTTATCCATCCTATTTGCGATCCTCATGGATTTCCTGGTTACCTTTGATGCAGGCTCCATTCTTTCCTCCATATCGTGCTTTCTACTAGGAGTATTCTCCTCGTCGGACGCGGGAGCCCGTCCGATAGCCTTCAACATAGAGGGGCGTTGCGCTCACGTGCTCTCGGATAGTTTTGGAGGTAGCCTGTGCGGCGGCTCTGCTGTTGCCCGTCGCAAAATGTCTGCGTCTGCCCACACGTGACTCGAGGCGTACCCGTGATACGGCGTTGCTGGCGCGCGTCCTAACCTGTCTTCCTTACTGTTTCGTCGACAGGGCTGAATTCTTCTTCTTTCTTTCCTAGCGCATTTTGCACACACGCACTGGCACAACACCTTGGGCCACTTTTTTTGTCGCCTTTCCTTATTTTCACTATAATTTAGTCTGCAGAGTACGGAGCGACGTAAACGCGTACTCTCTGCATGCCGCCATCTTTTTTCCACTTCCTACTGAGACTATCTTATTTTCATTCGTTACCCTCGCATAGCTAATCAAGTTATCATCCATTTCTTTCACGTAAAATACATTAGACATTATAATTTTAATCCTCATTTTGTTTACTACAAGGTAAGTTGAAATTTTTCCAACTTTCGTTCCTTTTAGAATTCTACCGTAAAAATTCCTATTTTTACATTTATCGATATTTTTAAATTTTAGTACTCAACAAAATAAGATAATTTCAATTATTCGATCAATGGATCTATTATTTGGGCATCTATGTAGATCGGTGGTGGTTTAGCGATATGAGTTGTGACCTTTTCTTTTGGGTCTGTACCTATTTCTTCTATTAGTGAACCGAATAAATTTCGGAGTGGCATATCTTGTAGTCATTGTCGTTTTTCTGTATGTGTAGTTTTCATGGCGCTTGGGCCTAGTATTATTACCAAATCAAAATTTGATACAAATTCTCCGTTGACAATCCCTAAAGAATAAAATATCTTTAAAATATAATTTTTTTGTGGTTTGGAAAATGTTGAATCGGAAAAAAATGTTCCTCGAGAAATGCCCTTTATCCATTTATCTTTTCTGTATCTTACAATCAGTGAATTATTGCAAAACAATGTGGTTAATTTAAAAAGCTCTTCAAATGTTCTGATACGTTAATACGAATATGTAGAAGCTTTCATCTGTTCAATATATCCTTTTCACTAAAATTTCTATAACAGGAATCAAACTACTAATATTAATACTGATGAAAAATATGAAACGTTCACTATATGAAATCTTCAAAAATATTTTATAAATAGAATTAAAATTAAAATTAAAATTAAAATTTATCAAAACGGAGACTCGATGCAATTTATTTTATAAACATTTTAACAATTGTAACTTAATTAAAATGTGTTTCTGATTTTAAGATGCTTCTCGTAATGAAATTAAGCTATAAGCTCTACTTCATCATTCACATAATCATTAGACATGTATCATGATACAAATTACATGTTTGCATACAAGAAACAGATGTACAAAATGTATTCAACTATAAACAAATTTCTACCAAATAATTCAACTATATTTTCTTCATGCATGTATCATTCTTTTCATTTGCTCGGAACATAAAATTATGAAATAAAAATACATTTTACTCGCGGCATTTTTTAAAATAGTTTATTAGTATATCAAAGTGTTCTTATAATGTGAAACTTTACACTATTGCATTCTAATATATAAAAATTAATATTAATATTCTCTAATATATTATAATTAATATTAGTATTCTCTTGCTTTCTTGGAGAAAAACGAATATGGAACCGTATTATGAGTCCTTCAATTTGAATTGTCTCTTATTTGCGTCAGATTCTGTCGGTTGTTAGGTATCGCAACTTCTTCTTCCCTTGAATCAAACGATGTGAATGAACGGGCTAAAAGTGTTGAGGTTATTAGATGTATAAAGAGAAAAACGCGTGGATTAATTGTAAGGTAGAAAATATATTTTAAGTACAGAAGTGTAAGTACAAGTAGGAATATAATTTGAGCTGGTCGAGATCCGCACGCTAGCCGTGTAACCCTACAACTGAAAACCCCGAAGCCAACGTCGCCTGTCTATTGTTTATGGTCTGCTTTCGTCTGCCTTTTGTCTATACGCTGTCAATGGCTTCAGTGCTTGAGAAAACTAAAAAGGCCAGATGTAGAGTTTTCTTAGAAGTGGTGACCTCTTCAACAAAAAGAAAAGAAAGCCTGGAGTAACAAACTGAAGCGGCGACAGTTTTCTTCGTAACTGAAGAAACTAAGTGTATGTCGTTAACGAGGAAGCAAAACAGAAAACCAAGCAATGCACAAGTCCTATCCACTTCAATCATATAGATATTTAGACTACGTTACATTCATTCAAACACTTTCTTCGTTTTTCCTTTGTCTTTTTCATTCGGTTCAAATTTTTATAGTACATTATAAAAGTACGAGAGGAGAAATGCTCTCACAACAGAATTAGCATTTTTTAAGTGAAAATAATAAATAAAAAGGGTCAAATAATTTTTCAAAATAAAACAAGTTTATTTGAAAACAACCTTTTCAATATAATTGAGTTGTCAAGTAATTGATTGTCTCAAATAATATTAGAAGATAAGGGGCTACAAATAATTGCCTTTAGTGTTTAAGGGATACGTACTATTGTTCAACACGTCTGTGTATTATTCTTCAACGCCGCCTCCAAAAATAGCTAAATAAATTAAATAGTTCCATGCAAAAATTTGCAGTAACATTGATTTTTCGCTGAATACACAGATTTTTTTGTAATCTTTACTATTGTAATTTATTGACAGCATACGCATTATTGCTAAACACATGAGTTAACGTCTTAATAAATAAAAATGCACACGTTTATGTTCCTATCAAACAACGAATTCAAAACTTCAGGTCTCAAGATAATTTGAAGGTCATAGTTTTATAAGTCGTTAAACTCGTTTTGCCGTTAACTATAATGATCTGGAATCAAATACATATTCTGCTATTTAAGAAAGTAAACGACTTTTTATCGAAAGAAGCGTTTTCGGCAATTTTTAATATTGCAATTTATAGCTGACTCAAAACTGACTATCTTCTTTTAAAAACACTCTTCTATTATACTATCAGAAGTGCATGAAAAATTATGTACATAACTTCGCTAAACACCCTCTACAGTTGAAAAAAGAGTAATCTACAAGTGTTACGTCGACCGACTCTCTACCTAAGCCAGGCCACACACCGCGGGCAAGATGGCATCCAGATGTCTACACGTCCTTACTGCGTACCCTCAGTAATCTTAGGGACCCACCATAAATCTCAGGAACCTTCTAGCTAAAGTCCTGTGGAACGAACAAGTATCTTTTATTTCAAGTGTACTTTACATTTATTGTTTACTACGGGAAGATACGGAAAAGTTAGTTTTTCTCACGTATCATGCTTCCTACTTTTTTTTATATTAACGTGGAGGAATATAAAAAAACGGACACCGGTCAAGGCCGGTGCAGGGTGACAGGGGCCCCACAAGAAGGTGAGGTGAGTGGTCTTGGCTGATACGGGCCCACCAAATTCTCCGAAGTTCTCTGCACCGGATCGGCAAACTGTCGGGTGCCAAAGGCGCCGACCAGCCACCACCCGGCTATAGGAGAACATCAGATTCAACGGGGTATCCCAGGACGTGGTCCTACGCCAATAATTAAATTTTATCGTATATTGTTTATTCGACCAATCGCGGAGACGCGTTCGCGAGGAAGTACGTCAACGGGAGTCGTAAATTCCCGTTACAATTAGAATAATCGACGCCACGAACAGATTGAGCCCTTTATTTCTGTTGGGATAATAGGGGTGATTGAGTTGGTATAACACTGCGGTTAACAGGTTATGATATATATTTTATTTCCAACAACTGATTTCACTGATTATATAAATATTCGGAGATACTCGTGGGTTAGACTACGATGTCGAATTGTAAAGTCTTTTACTATCAGGTTCAAAGTGTTCGACTCGTATAGGTATTAGCAACTTGTCGAGATGACGACTTAGTTTTGACTCTTTTCGAGTTGATGTTTTACTGTTGACGAGCTGATGCCAGTCTTTTCCCTGTTTTCGATTTGATGCCGGACTTTTGAATGTTTGCGAGCTGAGCCTTCACTCACTGTCCGCTCTCGTGTTATTACGGATGAAAGTTTGGTGTGGATGTGCTTTTTGGACGAAGAAAATGGAAGGACAGTAGGAAAACGGTAGGGAAATCTAAGGACTGTTTTAAGGACTATCCATAAACTGAAAACATTTACATGGTTAGAGATTCCTTCAAGTTAATAAGATTAAGTCAGAACAATTAAGTTAAAAAGATTATGTTCATGGTGGGTCCTTAGGTTTATTGAGGGTTCTGAATAACGGTACGTGGACCTTTGGCAGCCAGACAACGAGGGATGGCGTACGGATTATCTCACACGACGTAACATATATAACAAATATCATACTTGTTTTTTGTGTTTGAAATTAATAAAAAATTTCTAATTCCTAATTCTGTTACTTTGTTTAATAATTCTACCTGTATATCTTTAATAATTACTCTACGATATTATTAATATTTTCGAAAATGCGATGATAAAAGTTAATCTTAAATTATTAAAAATTAAGCGTACATAAAGGACATATGCAGGAGAGTAACAGCGGCGATGATACAGGTTTTGAAGATAGGGGGAAAAAGATAGGGGAAGATAGTTTGGAGGTAATTACAGAAGAAGGATAATGATGTTCAGTGTCATGATAAAGAGTATAATGATGTATGCGGTAGAAATATGAGAAAAGAAGAAACAGAGAAAGAATACGGAAAAGGTACCTGAAATCAGTATTAGGGATGGAAGGAGCATACCATGATACTATAAACTAGAAAAGCAACAAAGATAAGAAAAATATTTATTTTTGGTGACAAGGAATATGTATATGAAATGTGAAGAAAAAATTAAAAGGTTAGAAAATCCACTATTTAAGGAGTATAGAGGAGAATTGATAGGGAGAATAGAATAACGCGAGGCAATGGAACCATTTAAAAGGTTGCATGATATGCATGCAACATCCAGTGTCCGCTGCCGTAGCAGCTTTAGTTAACAAGTCCGTTCCTCGGCTACGTGGTTATACCGACCCGGGCACCCCTAGATCCATGGGGATGGGATCACGCCCAACCAGCGCACTCGGTACCCAGACCTTGCTACCTATATCAGTTAGGCCTGCAAGGGCTTTCACTCGTCTCATGTCGAACGGGCCTTCCTTCCTAGCCCTACCGTCTCTGCAGGAGGGTTCCGGAGCAGTTGGGACGCTGCTCACCCGCCAACGGCCATCGGGGGAGCCGAGGCAACCCCTTATCGGCCGTCTAATCAGCATTTTGTCTTCAACCACTACCCCCACAAGTCCAGCCTAAATTGACCGAGCAGAGGGGCCCCACTCCCTCCGGGCTTAACTCGACCCCCATAGTTCCAACTCAAGTCATTGGTGGAACTATCGATGTGGATGGACGGCCACGTCACTGCCAGCCGGAGATTCTGCTTACCATTAATCGACAGTTCCAGATGAGACTCACGTAAGCGAGGGCCCAAGGCACGCGGCCTCGGTCAACGCCGATGGTCCGATCCTGGGACTTACTCCGACGGTCCCACCCTGCTTTCGGGTTCGTGGGTTCGCTACTACCCAAGGGCCGCGAAGAGGGGAGTGTAGCCGAGTTAAAACGCCCTACACTCTCAGCGATCCATAGGGGACAGCGGTGTCCATAGGGGACTCACGTAAGCGGGACGCTGTCCCAACGGCTTCTCCTGGCTTCGGGAATGTGGGTTTACCAGACCTCATAGGTTCACGCAAGTGGGCGTACAGTAGAGTTAGAAACTCCCTGCACTCCCGGCGGTCCTCCCTGCGGAAAGCACATGAATCAAGTGCGGCCCCGGCGACGCGCATTAATAAGACCGTTAGGTCTTCTTCGTAATGCCAATAAGCTCGTTGTTAAATCAATCCGCGAGTATTTCTTTGGTACTGACTGGTAAATGACAGTGATTCACCTAATTTAACAGTAATAACCAAACAATGGCTAGAATTCCAGTAGCATAAAAGGTAAGGTAACGAAAGAAGTAGAATTCTCAAAGAGGTATACTATTATTACTACAGGTATTACGAAATAAAAACAAGCTAAAAGATTCGGAAACAACAAAAGTCGGAGGATATAATGTCATAACTGTAAATAGGAGAACGACACTGGAGCAGAGAGTAGCTATGGTTATAAAACAAAATATACCAATTAAAAGAATTAGAAATAGTAATATTTCACTAGGGGATATCTTTATTAGAGTACAAAGCAACGCACATTTAATACCAACATATAACAGATCACTAAATTAATTCGGTTAGAGAGAAATGGATACAGTAATCAAAATCTCACAAATGATGGTATTAGTAGGAGAATGAATACTAGACATACAAATCAGAATTGTCGCAGAAACAACATTTTGTTTTTTATAATAGTTGATAAATATGTATAACATGACAATATGACGTTAACACATACAGATTCACCTACATACATAACAATACTACATTAAGAACAATAGATATAGTTGTAAACATATAGGTCAGAAATATTATTCAACCGTACAATTATATTTATATAATGGTGTAATATTTTGGAAACAAGGCGATCGACTCGTGAAAATTCAAGAATCGATTTTCTTAGTCTTCTTCCGTATCTCCTCAAAACTCTCCGCTTCTAATCTCCCTTCTCTTTCTCCTTCTAACTTTTAACTTGCTTTTCTTCTTCTTTGTTCAATCTTCGCTTCTTGAAATCCTGTTTTATTCCTTGTCCTAAGTCCCCGTTCTTCTCTATTTATATTGTTCGACCGACTCCCAGTAAACACAGGGAAAGTCAAACCGTCGGTTGGTGTTTTAAATTCTATAGAATTTACATATATGTCGGAGATGAAAGGGACACCGAGGCCTTCCCTTTGGAATTCTTAGGAAACTCTCCAATACTTTAGTTTTCATAATTTAATCCGATTATAAATTGTCCGAGATTTGTGATAATGAGCTTGGACTCGAAGTGACTAGTCGCTAAACGTAGCCGCGGTCACGGGATGAACGTTTTTACTTAACAGAGGCATGGAGTAATTGTATAGCTCTGTGGCGGCACTCGACAGCATAAATACCGCCACTCGACACTAACATCTAACGGACGACGGTAGCGCAGTGGTTAGCGCATTAGGTTACGAACTGAGGACCCGCTATAAATCTTTGGATTTTGTTAACTAAGGTCCTTCAAACGGACAAGCAGTCTTTATCCTAACAGTCCCTAAATCTACCACCTACTACGGGAAGATACGGGAAATCTGTTTTCTCACGAACGACGCTTCCCGCTAGCAACTTCCTCTCAAGGGCGGTTAGCATCCTTCTTCAACCACCAACAAATTAACGTCCATTTCCCTCACTTTCCGAACGAAGCTGTAACATCAATCACATCTCAACCTATATCAGAGATAAGACATCGACTCCGAGCTTCGGACTCCTTTGGACACATCACCTCCTTATCATCATAGCCTACACAGAAGCTATGACACACCTTAGTCGACACCATAGATAAGACATCGACCCCCGACCTTCGGACACTTCTCCACATCATAATCTACACCGAGCCCCTCAAGCCAAAATGTATATAAGCCGAGACTTCAGACAGCTCGGGCAGTTCTTGCGCAGCCCTTTTCTCCGGTTCAGTGTCAGTCTATTACTTGTAAGTAGTGAATTTATAATAAAAGTTCAGTAAAAGAAGATTAATAGTTGGGTTGCGACTCAGTATTGTTTTCTTTTATCATCCAACCCTGAATTCTACGCGACAAAGGCATCGCTCCACGAATCCGATGATCTCGTGTCCTGAGACACACCCCATTATAATTTTCCTTTGTAGCATCATCGTGACGGAAAGTCGTTCTCTCGCGAGGTCTCATTACCGAGTTACATAGCGCCTTTACGCTCGGTGGATATTCTACGTTTTAACAAAGAATTAGTCCAGTAATACTTGTACCGTAGACAAGGAAGTGGGTACAACTTGGACTTTGGAAGAAAGCGCATTTTGTTATCCCGTTGACCGCGGATTCATTAGTGAACCTAGGATCATTGTCATTATCATCCCGAGTATTTAATTACCACGGTTATTTGTCAAATTCTATAATACTCGCATTTGCACTATTGAATATCTTCTCTATTGCATAACAACAATGCCTAATCCAAATGAAGATTCGTTTCACACCCCTAAACCCAACTCTAATCATAGTGTGAACCCGACATATAATTTGATGAAGACCATTCCATGCTGTCGAAAATAATAGAGAATTTTGCAAAGAGCAATATAAAAATAATACGAAGACATTAAGCTCATAATTCGCTAACAAACAACAGTTTATGTGAAGTATCCTTATCACCAACTCCTTTTTATTTTCCTCTTTGATTTATTGCTACAAATAAAATACTCGGCGTCCGTAATGACAATGTCCCAGCTATGCCAGATAAGGGTTAAACGATGAATCCTTTATGAAATTTTTATGCGAGTATTTCTATTTTGACATTTATGATTAATCACTCAAATTAATAGTTCACATTGTCTGAATTATATCCGATATCATTACAATTTATCATTCGTTATAGACAGAAGTGAAGCCAAATCGGTTAGTTATAGAAATCAGTTATATTAAATTATACAAGTGATTTGTTGACTGATTGTGTCTACATTATTAACTTGGTAAAATATTTATATTTATTTGTTGCATATGACGTGGCTCAATACAAAAATGTGTAAAATCGTTCATTTAGTGCATAAAAATATAGTCAAATAATATATATTTCGTTGGAATTGCTAACTGCGATTAGTGACCGCTTTTCTTTATTGATATGCTCGATTCACTCAGTTTTTTTGTTGCGATCACGCGCACTGTGTTGTATATCGAACAGGTTATGGGCTCAGGCACATGATGATTTCGAAAAATCAAATATTCTCACGCTTGTTATCTGGTGCAAGTTGCAATTGTTTAAAATAATAAGTTCAATCCGTGAATCAGGAAGTTTTTCGCTGCATCGCAAAAGTGAATGCGACGGGAGTAAAGCTTGAAGTGTTCTGCAAAGAGACATATGACACGTGGAAGATTTAAATGCGTGCGTTTTTAATAAAAGATTCCCAAACCAAAGGTTGTGCAGGTCGACGCAGCTTCGGCAGAAGTAGCAGTAAGATGAACCAACGAGTGACTTAAGAGCATATAGCTCGACGTTTCTTTTATGCAGTGGATAAGTTGACAGAACTAAAAATTAAAATTAATCAAGATCTGTTGATACTTATACCGTTACGCAGCCTATCGGACGAATTCGAAAGCTTCTGTTACGTTTTCATGTTCCGCCCGCGATACACCGACATCTCTTGAGATGCTGCGAATCAAAATCACGGAAAATGCCGACGCTGCGAAAAATGATTTTGGTGTGACGAGTGGTATTTTCGGACACGGTGTGAAAAACTGTTGAAAAGTGAAATACCAGAATGGACAATTTGCCAGTGGCATCAATAACTTGTGTTCGTTTGCACTTTCGGACGTGTTCACAAATAATGTTTCATAAGACAATGATATTGCGAAAAGTTCCGTTTGGCATTTTGACAATGTATACACATCACATATATGCAAAGATGTTGATGAGTTTCGAGAGCTGAACATGGATCACATTTTCAGAACGGAGAACCTCGCCAACAGTACCCATGCGAAATAGAAAGGTGTTCTATCTCTCGTATATCTTGTTTGTCAACCAACGGGACTGCCGATCAGTGACGCAGTGTTCTTTTTACCCCCGTAAGGGCCAAGATCATAGACCGTGACGGGAGTGTTCTGTTTACCGTGACGCGAAAGAGTGATCTTCATTGTGTTTGGACACCGCCAAATGTTGAACATCATAAATTTTCCAGTGCATGTCCCCTGGATCAGAGGAATGGATATTTTCGATAACTTTTTCGGCTCGTGCGAGGTTAAATTCATCGCCAACGAATACCAGCAAAATAATAATCAAATTCGACAGCTTCAGGGCTCTAGTGTACATGCAACAGGGGAAGAAAATCAAACGCCTGCAGACAGACAACAGGCGACAGTATATGAATGAGCCATTCAATGAGCTACTTCTTAGGTATGGCTTCACGATATTTAATAGCCCCATACAATCCCAAACAAAACGGAGTAGTTGACAGTCAAAATAAAACGTACATGGATATGACAATGTGCCACCTCTTACTACTATCGTAATTACGTCCGTAACAGAGCTACAACGAGCAGACTCGATGGTACGAGTAGACTCCGTACGAAACCTTCGGAGCACTTCGAGACTTTTTCACGCTCAGGTGGTTCGGAAGCGAAGTGTTTATAATGGACAGAACACCTAAGAAGGAGAAGGTAGAACCGCGATTCAGAAGAGGTGTGCTCATCGGATACAGCACGGAATTGACTTCTTATAGGGTATAGTTGTCGGAGTGCCCGCCCTCATAGATAGACGAAAAAACAACCTAGCACATCGAATGGCATTTTCGTATTGGAGCAGGATTATGGTTTTGTAGGGTTTGAACGAATCTCGCCTAGATTCAAATATTTACGACACCTGCGGCATACTAAACTCTATTGAACATATCCTAATCATCTATCCTAAATATAATATTACATCAATATGCTACAAGAAGATAACTCCGAGCAAAATGCTTTAGATTTTCTGAAAGACATTAGTGTGTACAATTTGTTATAGATTAGTTTTTGTTCTACTGATCATTTTTAATATGATAATTAATAACCTCAAAAGACCCACGTGACCTTAAACACACATTTAAAAAAAAACTTTCCTACAAACAACTCCTATAATACGAAGGACGCTGCCGATAGATCGTCACAATCGTGTGTTCAAATAATTCTTGAAACAAATTTGGATATTCGATTGTTGGTTACTGCCCTTCATCCTCGAATTTCGTTGCGTCTGTGCAAGTCGTAGCAAAATCCACTAGATGGAAAATAAATTCGCAGACCCGTATTGTTCTCACAGGATGTTGATCACTGCCCTTCATTCACTTTCGATGTTGTAACGCAATCCTAAGAATTAATGTCCTCAATAAAAGTGAACGCGAGGATATATATATGTCGGAGGCGGAAGGAAACCGGAAAAATTTATTAACGTCTGTAATAAAACCGCTGAGAACGAGATCGATTTTATTGAAGTTGACACTGATGTACATGGGAATGGTAAAAGTCGATTAATTTCTCTTCTTGAAAAATTCAAAGATTCATTCGTTACGGGTTTCCTACGTACTCGCGTAAATACAAGTCAGTTAGAAATACGATTAATTGACCCTAACATCACCGTACCAAGAAGTCCTGATAGACTTAGCGAGGAAGAGCGCAGAATAGCACGTGAGAGAATAAGCGAATTAATTCGAGCAAAAATCACGAGGCCTAGTAATTCACCGTTTGCGAGCCCTATGTTACTCGTGGAGAAGAAAGATTCCTCAAATGGATTATGTGTAGATTTTCGAGAACTAAATAAAGATACGGTCGCGGATCGGTATCTTCTACCTCGTATTGCGGGTCAAATCGCGAGATACTTTATTAGTCTGGACATGGCCAGCGGGTTTCACCAAATCCCTATTCACTTTAACTCTATGGAGTATACAACGTTTGTTACCCCCGACGGGCAATACGAGTATATAACGATGCCGTTCGGATTGAAAAAATGCATCGTCCGTTTTTCAGAGGGCTATTCTCAATGCCTTAGACGACCTGGCCAATTCGTACGTTGTTGTTTACTGGATGGCGTCCTTATTATTGCCGACTCGTTAGATCAAGCTTTAGAAAGATTGGACACGTTTTAAATACCTACGTAAAAGCCGGATCCTCTTTTAATTTTTCTAAATGCTCTTTTCTAAAGTCATGGGTACTCTATCTTGGGTATGTAATTCAAAACGGAGAAGTTCACTCTAACCCTGGTAAAATAAGAGCCTTGAGTTCTTTTACCTGCGACAACGACCGTCATATAGCTTAGACAGTTAATAGGTCTACCCTCTTACTTCGGAAAATTCGTCTCTAAATTTTCACAAGCAATGAAACCTCGATACACGCTTACCTCCGGTAACAAAGACATAACTTGGACAGATACACGCGAAAATATAAGGCAAAAGGTAATTTCCGTCCTGACTGACGCGCCGGTGTTAATGATATTTAACCCTAATAATCCAATAGAACTACACACTGACGCTAGTTCGGGTGGATATAGGGCTATTTTAATGCATAGGGTTGACGGTAAAAGCAGAGTAGTAGAATATTATAGTAAGAAAACTAGTCCCGCGGAATCCAAGTATCATTCGTATGAACGAGAGACGTTGGCAGTTGTAAACGCCGTTAAACATTTTCGCCACTGTGGACGAGAATTTCTTGTTGTTAACGACGGTAATTCTTCGTAGGCGTCTAGCAATAAAGTGGAATTAAATGACAGGGTTTACAGGCAGTGGGCTTACTTACGAACTTTCAATTTCGATATTATGTATCGAGGAGTCAAACGAATGGCTCACGTAGATTTCTCTTAGCGGAATTCCATAGACATGGATCACAGTATAATTAACAAAGTCACAGATAAAGAAATTAATCGGGCCGAAATCTCAGGAGATTAGCTATTAGCGGAACAACGTCGCGATCCCAAAATTTCATAAATCGCCAATAAGTTACAAAACGATGAGCTCGCGGAAGACATCGCAAATACGTACGAATCACGATCCGATACCCTTTATCGTAGAATACGAAGAAAAGGTAGAACTCTCTGCTTGCCCAGCCTCTAAGGCAAGTTTAGGTAAAATACAAGCCGAACTATATCCTATACCTAAGGCCAGCATACCTTGACATACAGTTCACATGAATGTAACAGACAAATTAAGTAGTAAAAGTGATATGAAAGAATATGTTATTGTTTTGGTCCATGCTTTCACTAAATTCGTAAACCTACACCATACTTGTAAGATAAATTCTCTTAATACCATTAAAGCGCTTAAGTCGGCTGTACTTTCATTCGGTAGTTCTTGCCGGACAATAGCGGATCAAGGGAGATGTTTCACGGATAAAGAATTCCATGATTTCTGTCAAGTAAAAATGATTAAACTCCACTCAATAGCAACCGGTGCTAGTATCAGGTCTGTAATTATGAAACCGGAATTTGCCTATAGATGGCCCTAGCTAATAATGTAGTTATCACTAAACTGCGTCATTGATGCCAAAAGTCTTTGTTGACATCTCACAAACATTTTCAACTTAGAACAATACAAGTTTCATACAACAGCATAGTTTGTAATAGCGTTGAACATGTCGAATTTTGTGCCTGGAAAG
>JACXIM010008877.1:0-10497 GCA_014737505.1 Bombus sibiricus | reverse complement strand
AGAAATACCGCAAAACACTTTAGCCATCCGCTACTTGGACGAAGAAGATGAAACAGAACACTTGGAACAAATTCAGATGAGGCCTACCAAAGTGCGACTCCACAAATCCATAATGAAGAAACGTTAAGATTTTGGAGGACCAAAATCATTCTAAGAAGGGGGGTATGTCACGACCGGCTCACTTTAAAATCGGAACGGTCCTTCCGCTGAATGTTCGAGAAGAAGGCGTGCGTGGCAACGGTCGCGGACGCCTAACAAACGCGTGGATAGTGGAGATATTGAGGGGTGACAAAGGAAAAAGAAACAGGTCTTGGAAAAACACGGCTGGAGTTCAGAAGCAAATCGTAATTAGTGTAAACCAAATGTTTAAAAATAAATTCTCTTTCTATTTTTTTATATTTTATTTTTCTTTTCATCTTCGATTTCCTTTTGTTTATTTTACGTGACATTTTTGGCGATCCTGCCAGGATAGTGAAAAGTGTTCGTTCGGAAACCAAAAGACATCATCTACGGAAGATAGAATTATTTGGGACTACGGTCATCCGCAACAACGAAGTAACTATCACGAACCAGGTGAAGCGACAATAAAAGGTAAACTGGATTCCTTTGTACGTTACCGTGAAAGAAAATCTAGCTTGAGTAGCCAAGACTCGTCTTCGTCCGAAAATAGCAAAATCAGTGTAATAATGTCTAAGACAAACGAACCTCAAACCTCTACCTCAACTGACCCAATGTTGCGAGCAATATCGGACAGTATTCAAAAAACAGAATGAGAATATTGTCCGTTTACGAGAGGATATGTTACGTTTGTCTATGCAAAGTGACGAAGAGGACAGACACATGGCAGCAGAAATCGAGAGTCTTGGGAAAACCGTAGCAGAGCTACGGACTGGGTTCGGATCCCTTGCGACCGATGACTTTGCTTCCATTATCATCGAAGACAATGAAAGTGCATCGACAGCAATCAATCGTACCGGGAATATGGCAAAGGCACGCAAACTGTCAGGGTTAGCAGCTCCAGACATCTCACCTGTCCACCTCGACATCGAACAACCCGAGGTGGAAGAGAGAGGCTATTTTCCGCCCGCTCCTCCCACTCTACGAGCTAAGGATGCAATGCATTATATCCCAACGCTCAACGGAAACGATGATGTAGGAGTCGAAGACTTCATCAAAGAAGTGAGAAGTATGAAGGGTCGTTGTATGGAGCAAGATCTATTGCTAAAAGCAATAAAAGTGAAAAAGATCATAGGAAAAGCAGCACGCAGCGACTTCATATGTATTACCGGGTCAAAACTGTGATTAAAAAAACAGACATTGGCATTGAGGTGATGATCGAAAAAAGGAATTGCAGTGTTGATAATTATAGGGAGCTTTTGTCAGAAATTCCATCCACAGAGGAAGAGTTAATACACATTATTGAATACTGCGTCAGACACTTTCTAAGTACCAAACCTGAAAGTCTTATTGGGCATGAAATTGCTAAAGAATTTACTATTAGTGGAACCACGCCTGATGATTTTATTAAGACTCATAGTGGCTTAGAATTTGATATGGATGAATTAAAACGACAATTTAAAAAGCATTGTTCAGATTATATGGGACCATCCTCTACACTCATAAACCCACTACAACACTATCTGTGGGTGTGGATTTCCATATAACAAACCAGCAATTTCAAAAATTAATCAAGTGTGTGAATATTTAGCATTAATTAGGAGTAATACTGGTGACATTATACATATAAAATTTGAATTATCTGGGAACTGTAGTATGGAAAATTATAGAGAGCATTTATCAGAAATACCCTCCCGAGAAGAAGAGTTAATACATATAATAGAATACTGGATCAGACACTTTTCGAGTTTAAATACAGTTTATATAAACTATAATTACATTTGCGACGACGGCACAATATGATGTTGCAGGTACTAAACCTGAAAGTCTCATTGGACATGGCATTACCAAGGAATTTGCTGTAAGTGGAATCACACCTGAAAATTTCATGAAAACACATAGTGACCTAGAGTTTGATATGGATGAGTTGAGGAGGCAATTTAAGAAACATTGTCCAGATTACATGGATCCATTACAAATAAATAAGGCATCAAAAGCAGTGGAATTTTGTTCCAAAAGTTATATATGAAGAAGGTCCAGAGTCCAGAAAAGTTAAGAAGGGGACAAGAGATAAAGTTTGGAAATTTGTATTTACTCAAGACAAAATTAAACATTCAGTTTTCATTGCTACATATAAACAAGAGAATGCTCAGTTTACACCTAAACATGAAGAAAGATATATGATTTTATCGTTCAAACAAGCAGGATTATTGGCATAAGAAACTTTTGCTCGATTAATACAAATAGCTTATGCTCATGGACATAAACTGATGACACCTTTATCAGGTGCCTGCTTCTCTAAAGAAGACATACCTGCAATGGCTGCAGAATTAGGAGAGCAGAAAGTACACGTTTTAATCAGCATTAGCCAAAGTACTCAAAGTGGAGGGCATTATCTCAAACACGGCGACATTGATATTGCAGTTTGTGCTTCTTATAGCTGCTACTAGAAATGTAAAAGATGAAGGACTTAAGAAAAGTATTGTTATTAAAGTTTTTAAGCAGTATTTAAACAAGGATAAATTTACAAGCTTCTGAAAATGAAATCTGGTAAAATTACAAGCCTTGAGTTCTTTACCCGCTCCGACGACTGTCACACAGCTTAGGCAGTTCAGTGGTCTGGCTTCTTACGTCCGAAAATTCGTTCCTAAATTTCCACACATAATGAAACCTTTACATGCACTCACTTCCAGTAATAAAAATATAAATTGGACGGATAGGCACGAAAAGATAAGACAAAAAGTAATTTCTATTCTGACCGATGCGCCGGTGTTGATGATATTTCACCCTAAATATCCTATAGAATTACATACTGATGCTAGTTTGGATGGATATGGGGGGCTATTGTAATGCAGAAAGTAAAAGGTAAAAACAGAGTAGTAGAATATTATAGTAAAAGAACTAGTCCTGCGAAATCCAGGTACCATTCGTATGAGTTGGAGAAGTTAGCAGTTGTGAACGCTATTAAACATTTTCGTCACTATTTGCATGGACGAGAATTCCTTGTTGTTGGTGATTGTAATTCTTTGAAGGCGTCCAGGAATAAAGTAAATTTACATGACAGGGTTCACAAGTGGTGGGCTTACCTACAAACCTTAAATTTTAACATTATGTATCGAGAAGGTAAACGAATGATTCACGTAGATTTCTTTTCGCGGAATCCCATAGATATTGATCATACTAAAATTAACAAAATTAAAGAAAAAGAAATTGATATGGCTGAAATTTCTGAAGGTTGGCTATTGGCGGAACAGCGTCGTGATCCTCAAATATCGGAAATTGTTACTAAGTTACAAAATGATGAGCTCACGGAGGATATTGCAAATACGTACGAGTTACGATCTGGTACCCTTTACCGTAGGATACAAAGAAAAGGCAGGACTTTCTGCCTATTGTCCCAAGAGGTTTTAGATGGTCCGTTATTAACCATGTGCACCAATCAATTATGCACTTAAGTTGGGATAAAACGCTCGAGAAGCTGTATGAGTATTACTGGTTCCAAGGGATGGCGAAATATGTTCGTAAATTCGTAGAGAACTGTCATGCTTGTCAGGTTTCTAAGGCAAGTTCGGGCAAACCACAAGCCGAATTACATCCTATACCTAAGACCAGCATACCTTGGCATACAGTGCACATGGACATAGCGGGCAAATTAAGCGGTAAAAGTGATCTAAAAGAATACGTTATTGTTTTGGTTGATGCTTTCACAAAATTTGTATACCTACATCATACCCGCAAAATAGATTCTTCCAGTACCGTTAAAGCGCTTAAGTCTGCTATATTTTTGTTCGGCAGTCCTTGCCGGGTGATAGCGGATCAGGGAAGATGTGTTACGGGTAAAGAATTCCAGGATTTTTGTCAGGGCAAACGTATTAAACTTCACCTAATAGCTACCGGTGCTAGTAGGGTCAATGGACAGGTAGAGCGTATCATGGGCACTCTGAAGAACATGTTCACAATCGTAGAAACGACCGGGCGATCATGGCAAGACGCGATTGGTAAAATACAATTAGCCTTGAATTGTACCACCAATCGTGTGACTAAATCGAGTCCGTTAGAATTACTAATCGGCAAAACAGCTAGACCCTACACGGTTTATTGCTACCCGACAACATTGAAGAAAAAGAAATAGATATCTCCGACGTAAGACAGGAGGCTATACAGAATATAAGTTGGTGGGCCCATACCTATCAAGACCACTCACCTCACCTTCTCATGGGCTCCCTGTCACCCTACACTGGCCTTGACCGGGGTAGGGTGCGAAAGAGTGAGTGGCACCAGGATGGAGACTAACGATGACGACTTGGCGAAGAAAAAATATTTGAAATAACCATGAACAGTACAACACAAAAAGAATTCGTTTACGGTGCAGGGGAGGGATACCCCAGTACCGGCGCAGTCCAGGGTTGTCAAGTGGGCCCTGCTGCGTCGTCATCTCACAACCACGGCCGTTCGGAAGTGGACCGCCAGGCCCCCGTACGTGTTTCTGCGTCTGGCGAGGCGTCGAGGTGCGGAGCGGAGATATCGGAATCTCCGAGAAGAGCGGTGAGAAGAGCGACAAGATCCACGAACCAGCTGGATGGCGTCTTTGTCGCTCCGGCTGTGGTGGTCGACACCGTGGCGCCCATGGTGGGAGAACTCCGGACACGGGCGAGGTCCGACGACGAAGAGTCGGTCGCTCCGATGGCGTCGCGCTCATCGTTGGCCTCCACGGCGTCCAGAGGGAAAAAGAGGAAGATGATGTCGGCAACCCCGGAGGTCTCGGAGGAGCTCGAAGCGGAAATCAGAACGAGCTCGCCGGAGGACGTCAGCACCGAGGTTGTACGGCGTATCTCGGAGATCGTACGGGTGGTGATGATATCGTCCAACCTGAAGGGAACCTCGGTGAAGACTTTAAAAGACGCGGCGGGTTATGTGAGCGCCGCGTGGAAACACGAGACGTCAAAAAGGAGCGGCTCCACAGCCACGAGGCTTTTGGAGGCTAGACTGTCCGCGTTAGAAGAGGAAAATGCAGCCCTTCGACAGGAAATATCTAGAAGGGCTGCTGATGCTCACCCGTGCACGCGGTGTAGTTGCTCGGCTCTCGTGCCAGCCCTTCCTCCGCCGGAGGACAAGCGCGACTACGCGGACATCCATTCGCGCGTCGAGGCCCTGGAGAAGAAGGTCGACAGGATCGGACCCTCCATAATAAGGGCCATCGAAGAGAGCTTCGGGAGCCGACGACCACGCTCCCTCGAACCGCGACAACAGAGCGACCGCTCCGCCACCCGGTGCACCACCCAGGCGCCGACGCTCCCGAAGGAGCAGGAGGGTGGTGAGTGGAGGGTGGTAGGGCCTAGAAGAAAAACGAGGAAGAACGGGAAGACGGTGGCTGCCGGAGACGAGACGAAGAGACCGACGACAGCCGCTGCTCTCCCGACAAGGAAGACTGGCGCGCCGAAACCGAGCGTCGCCGCCACGTCGAAGAAGGCGCCAACGCAGGCGTCAAGGGTGGCTGAGCTCCCTCGCACACCGCGAACATCCGCGGTGACTCTAACGCTGAGCGAGGGAGCCAAGATGTCGTACGCCGAGGTCCTCGCGACTGCCAGGCAGAAGGTCCCGCTCGCGGAGATCGGCCTGGAGGACGTCGAGATGAAGAAAGCTATGACGGGGGCTATCATTATCAGAGTCCCCGGCGACAAAGACAGAGGGAAGGCGTCACTGCTGGCGACGCGCCTGGCCGAGGTGTTGGACCCGACCGCGGTGAGAGTCGCGGCCCCAACGAGGACGGCGGAGCTGCGTGTGACCGGGATAGATATCTCGGTCAACAAAGAAGAGCTACGACAAGTACTGGCTTCGGCGGCAGGATGCGGCAGCGCGGAGGTGCAGGTCGGAGAGATCGGCGTCTCCAGAGACGGCCTCGGGTCAGCGTGGATAAGGTGCCCGGTAGCCGGAGCCCGGAAGCTAGCCCGGGAAGGGAAAGTCGCGCTGGGCTGGTCCAAGGCGAAGGTCATCGCCATCGCAAAGAGGCTCCTGCAATGTTACAGGTGCCTGGAGCTGGGACACGTGCGCGCAACCTGCACGTCCGCCGTGGATAGGGGGGCACCTGTGCTACAGGTGCGGTGGACCCGGACATCGTGCCAGAAGATGTCCCGCCTCCGCACCCAAGTGCCTCCTGTGCGAATCACTCGTGGCGCCCGCCGACCACAGAATGGGCGGGGTAGCGTGCGCCCCCCCCCCCGAAGGTCAAGAGGAAGCGACCCGCCCGCGAGACTGCCGCTGCGAAAGATCATCTTGGGAGTACCACCCAGACAGCAGCAGGTGGCCGGGGGGAGGCCATGGAGTTGATCGACTGAGTTCAAGCGTCTCCTCCAATGCAACTTGGGCAGATCGCGACGGGCGCAAGACCTGCTCGTCCAGACCATCCGGGAGAGAGAGGCCGCCCTCGCGACGATCGCCGAGCCGCATCGCACACCCGACGACCCCAACTGGGCCGGAGACCTGGATGGAGCGGCGGCCATAACATGGAATCCAGCGCTGGGAGGCCCCAGCGTCCTGCTCGATCGTGGCAGCGGCTATATCGCGGTCGAATGGGCCGAGATAGCCGTGGTGGGCGTATACGTTTCCCCTAACAGCGGCTTGACCGCGTTCGGGGACTTTCTGGACAGGGTCGGCGAATGCGTCAGAAGATGCCTTCCCGCCAGGTACTGGTCCTCGGGGATTTCAACGCCCATTCGACGCAGTGGGGAAACGTCGCGACGAACACCAGGGGAAGATGGCTAGCCGACTGGGCCGCGGGTCTCGGGCTCCTGCTGGCAAACAGGGGTTCGACCAGCACCTGCGTGGCGTGGAGAGGATCTTCGGTGGTCGACGTCAAGTGGGCTACCCCCGAGTTGTACCGAAGGATCCGGGACTGGAGAGTGGCCGAGGATACCGAGACCCTATCCGACCACCTGTACATACTCATGGAGCTGGCCCGCGGGGATATCAACGCCCGAAGAAGAGGAGGTAGCCGTTCCCGCCCACCACCAAGATGGCGTCTCAAGGACAGGGACAAGGAGATGTTGCGGGCGGCGACCATAGTTCCGCCTGGAGCTGGGACGCCCGGGGAGCGGCCGTGTCGGGAAGCGTCGGCGAGGAAGCAGAAGACCTCTGGAGATACATGAGCGCGGCGTGCGACGCCTCGATGCCGCGCTCCGTTCCGGGTGGTGGACACAGCCGGGGCGTATACTGGTGGACCGCGGAGATCGCGGAGATGCGAGCGGACTGCGTTCGGGCCCGCCGAAGATTCCTAAGGGCCCGCCGTCGCAGGCGGACACGCGACGAGGAAGAGATCTCCAGCTGCTACGAGACCTACAGAGAGACGAGACGCGCTCTCCAGCGGGAGATCAAGATCGCGAAAGCTCGGTCCTGGACAGAGTTGATCGAATCGGTCGAATCCGATCCGTGGGGGCGGCCGTACAAAATAGTCACGAGAAAGCTACGACCTTCGGCCCCCCGCTGACCGCAAACATGGATCCGGTGCTGCTGGACAAGGTCATCGGGACTCTGTTCCCACGGCTGGACAGCGACGCGAGGCAGCCACGGCCATCCTCCCCCGACGACGTCGACGACGAAGCGGTAGCGACGGCGGCGGAGTGGAACGAGGAGCTGCGAGTCACCGAAGAGGAGCTGTTCGAAGCGGCGGGGAGGATGGCATCCCGCGACGTGGCACCGGGTCCGGTTGGATTTCCAGGCCGAGTTTGGGCGGAGTCGATCGACACCATGGCTCCCCGTCTGCGACACCTGTTTACCAGGTGCCTAAAGGAGGGCGTCTACCCCCGGACATGGCGCACGGCGAGACTCGTCCTGCTGCGGAAAGAAGATCGTCCGCTGGACTCGCCGTCCGCTTACAGGCCGATATGCCTGCTCGACGAGGCGGGCAAGATGTTGGAAAGGGTGATCGCCGCGCGTCTGGAGGCCCATATGACGCATCGAGTACCAGGATGGCACGACAGCCAATTCGGATTTCGTCGAGGCCGCTCAACGGTAGACGCGGTGAGGCGAGTCCGAACCATGGCCGAAGACACGGTGTCGCGAGAAGGGGTGGCGCTGGCGGTTTCCCTGGACGTGACGAACGCCTTCAATGCCATACCCTGGACCAGGATAGTGGAGGCCCTGCGATACTTCGAGGTACCGGCGTATCTCGTAGGGGTTATCCGGGCATAGGGGGTGTGGTCCCCCCTAGCGGCCCAACGCAGACACGGACGCCTCCCTAACCAACATCAGCAGGGAGAAGACGACAAGGAGTGCCTCGGTAGTAATTCGCGAGAGACCCCGGGCCACTTCTGCCAATCGTCGGGGAGACCACCGTGGAGTTTTAGTCGGTAAGAGTCCGACACTACTCGGCTGTTGCGACGCAACACCGAGTGTCCATGAGGATTTCTCCACGTAAAAAAAAAAAAAAAGTTGTCGTTAACCAGCGAGTTCTAAAAATCATCGATTCGCCTTCGGTCCGTTATTTTATCTACACAAAAAAGGTGGCATACGTGATCATAGGCGCGAACGGTCGCGAGACCCGAGCGTGGTGGGGGTCGTCTCCTAGAGAAGACAAAGGAAAAAATCGAAGGGCAGTCGGTATCATACGAGGATTCAAACCGAATGCATCGAGAGGCTCAGAGAAATAAAATCAAGGTCGCTTAGTCAAACGAATACGTGGAGAAATATTATAAAGTCGAGTCGAATTATAATAATAAACTAGTTGTATCATCGTTAAATCATTTGTAACGTGTTAAGTATAATTTTAGATATTGTTAAAAATACAAGCTTATATTAACCCTGTTAATTCAGTGTTACCATTATTTGAACTACCTCTGTTATCCTAATCGAAACAGGGGAACGACTGGTTCGCGGTGTCAACTATCAGAATCATAGCGAGAATTTACGCCTCTCGCTGACGCGTTTCCTCGCGATCGCGTCTCTCAACGATCGGTCGTAACACCTAAGTAAACTAAAATTATGGATAAATGATAAACTTATATATATGATAATTGTACCACTTTTAGAAGATAACGAGTGGAAAATAACATAAATTTATCCGATACCTTTCAAGCAAAACTGTATTTATCGCACCTGTAGTAGAAACTGGCCTAATACTAACCACCTCAGAACAATACACCTTTGTCGTCAGCCACTACTTAAACAAATATTGTAAACGAACGGCAATCATCCACATTTGTAAAAGAACTCAACCAAGTCACAATAGAATCAATTCACCTGAATGTAGAATCGAATTAATTAGTAACCAACAGACAGTCAACACTTGCCCAACTGCTGTATTCAAGAACTGGAAGAATTGACGTTCGTACCTTTACAAACTGAAAATCATTATATATCATTATCTCTATGAATAATGTGCAGATCGACGTATTATGTAAAACACATAAAATCTTACAAATCAGACAACCGAGTTTAATTAGCAGCAAAACTGGATGTATAATCACAAACGACCGTAATATTATGAAAATAGAAGGAACACAAAAATATTTCTTACGAAATCAAAATTATGAACAGTTCACATATGTGGCGGTACTCGCCACAACGGCTTCGCGACACAAAGCGCTATTCCTTCAAAGCGTAAGGCTGACATGCCTAATGTATCCATCGATATCCCTACGGTTCTTCCGCCGAATATTCGGAAGAATGTCGCGGACATCTAATAAAAGAAAAGAAAAGAATCCGTTTGGTTTCGAACTAAAGATTCATTCTGTCCGGAGCTGTCAAGTGCGAAAGGTTAGCGTCATAGCGAAGCAAACACTATTAGAGATACGTGATTATTAACTCTTGATAGTTTATCGTTAATTGTTGATAGTTATCGTTAATTGTTGTTGATAGTTAATCGCTAATTGTTGACCGTAAACTGTTGACTGTTGATTGTTAATAGTTTAATAAACTTTTCTATTGAACATCAAGAATATTTCTTGTGGGTACCTTCACCAACGTCCACCTCACATAGTTTCAAAGAAATAGACATCTCAACACTAGAGAAAATATTAGAAACGGCTCCAAAGGTAACTCACAACTTTAACCAATACAAAGCCAACCTGAATACGTTACAAATACAAGTCAATACTCTACAATTCGAGCGACGTATAAATTCACTAAAGGAATATGGCACATCTACACTACAAATATTAGGATATGCAGCTCTAGGACTAGGAACAATATATATGTCGGAGATGAAAGAACACCGGAGCCTCTCTTCGGAACTTGGGGAAAATCCCGTAATATTGTAATCCAGATTTTATCATAGCCATAATTAAACAATTGTCATTCAATCCGATTGTGTTTATTCGAGATTTGTAACAATGAGCTTGGGCTCGAGGCGACAATCAGTCGCCAACGTAGCCGCGGTCAAGGGAT
>JACXIM010008873.1:0-10525 GCA_014737505.1 Bombus sibiricus | reverse complement strand
TTAAAGAAAATAAAGAAGAGTACAGAGACGTAAGAATTTACATTTGGGCCAGAAAATCTACTGAAGGTGCAAAAGACATTCATGCGTTTAATCTGGCAGCTTGCGAACTTTTTGGACACTTGTCAATAAAATGTGAGTAATTGTTAGTATATATACATATATATTCCTAATCATATGCTTATCAGTTTCCTAATATATTTGTCGGAGACGGAAGGAAACCGGAGCCTCCCTTTTGGAACTCTGGGAAAACCCCGTAACATTGTAATCTAGATTATACCATAGCCGTAATTAAACAATTGTAGTCGTCCAGTCCGATTGTTATTGTTCGAAAACTTGTGATAGTGAGCTTGGGCTCGAGGCGACAGTCAGTCGCCAAACGTAGCCGCGGTGAAGGGATGAACGTTTTGTCTAACAAAGGTATGCAGTAATAGTATAGCTTCTCTTAAAAAGGAAATAGTTGTAACACTCGACAATAAACATTCCAACGGTCTCTGTCCCGTGGCTCGCCACATGCAGAGCCTATTCTTCCAGTAAGATGATTACCAGATGTCAATGCATCTCCACAGTACATGTTCAGCTAGTCTGAGGACCCGATATAAATCTTAAGATTTAGTTAACTAAAGTCCTTCAAACAGACAAACAGTCTTTGTCCCAACTACGGGAAGATAGGGGAAGCCTATTTCCTCACGAACGGCGCCTCCCGCCAGCAACTTTCCCTCAAGGGCGGCTAGCATCCTTTTCTAACCACCAATGTGGAAGTTGACCAATTAACAGCAACACCAATTTCCCTCTCTTTCTGAACGAAGGCATATTTCCACGAATCCGATGATCTCGTGTTCTTCGACACACCCCATCATAGTTTTCCTCTGCAGCATCATCGTGACGGAAAGTCATTCTCTCTCGTGAGGTTGCATTAGCGGATTACATTGTGTCTTTACACTCGGTGGATACTCTATGTTTTAACAGAGAGTTAGTTGAGTAACACTTGTACCGTAGACAAGCAAGTTCGGTATTGGAGAGGATCCTCGGTGGTCGACGTCACGTGGGCCACCCCCGAGTTGTACCGAAGGATCCGGGACTGGAGAGTGGCCGAGGATATCGAGACCCTATCCGACCACCTCTACATATTCATGGAGCTGGCCCGCGGGGATATCGACGCCCGAAGAAGAGGAGGTAGCCGTTCCCGCCCACCACCGAGATGGCGTCTCAAGGACAGGGACAAGGAGATGCTGCGAGCGGCGACCATCGTTTCCGCCTGGAGCTGGGACGCCCGGGGGGCGACCGTGTCGGGAAACGTCGACGAGGAAGCTGAAGACCTCCGGAGACGCATGAGCGCGGCGTGCGACGCCTCGATGCCGCGCTCCGTTCCGGGCGGCGGACGCGGCCGGGGCGTGTATTGGTGGACCCCGGAGATCGCGGAGATGCGAGCGGACTGCGTTCGGGCCCGCCGAAGATTCCTAAGGGCCCGCCGTCGCAGGCGGACGCGCGACGAGGAAGAGATCTCCCGCTGCTACGAGACCTACAGAGAGACGAGACGCGCTCTCCAGCGGGAGATCAAGATCGCGAAAGCTCGGTCCTGGACGGAGCTGATCGAATCGGTCGAATCCGATCCGTGGGGGCGGCCGTACAAAATAGTCACGAGGAAGCTACGACCTTCGGCCCCCCCGCTGACCGCGAACATGGACCCGGTGCTGCTGGAAAAGGTCATCGGGACTCTGTTCCCACGGTTGGACAGCGAAGCGAGGCAGCCACGGCCATCCTCCCCCGACGACGTCGACGACGAAGCGGTGGCGACGGCGGCGGAGTGGAACGAGGAGCTGCTAGTCACCGAAGAGGAGCTGTTCGAAGCGGCGAGGAGGATGGCATCCCACGACGTGGCACTGGGACCGGATGGAATTCCAGGCCGAGTTTGGGCGGAGTCCATCGACACCATGGCTCCCCGTCTGCGACACCTGTTCACCAGGTGCCTGAAGGAAGGCGTCTACCCCCGGACATGGCGCACGGCGAGACTAGTCCTGCTGCGGAAAGAAGGTCGTCCGCCGGACTCGCCGTCCGCTTACAGGCCGATATGCCTGCTCGACGAGGCGGGCAAGCTGTTCGAGAGGGTGATCGCCGCGCGCCTGGAGACCCATATGACGCAGCGAGCAGAAGGATGGCACGACAGCCAATTCGAATTTCGCCGAGGCCGCTCAACGGTGGACGCGGTGAGGCGAGTCAGAAGCATGGCCGAAGACACGGTGACGCGAGAAGGAGTGGCGCTGGCGGTTTCCCTGGACGTGACCAACGCCTTCAACGCCATTCCCTGGTCCAGGATAGTGGAGGACCTGCGCTACTTCGAGGTACCGGCGTATCTCGTGGAGGTTATCCGGGCGTACCTGAACGACCGGTGGATCAGCTACACCGGCAAGGAGGGGGAAGAAAGAAGACGGGTGGAGCGTGGCGTTCCGCAGGGTTCGGTACTGGGACCCATCCTGTGGATCACGGCCTACGACTCCGTCCTTCGACGTCCTATGCCGCCGGGCGCGAGAGTGGTGTGTTACGCCGACGACACCCTGATCCTGGTCGGGGGACGTTCTTGGAACGCGACCGCGAACCTCGCCAAGGACGCCGTGGCGTGCGCGGTACACGCCATCCGGAGGCTCGGCCTGACCGTGTCGCCGGCCAAATCCGAGGCCCTGTGGTTCTTCGACCGCCGCCGTAGAGGGACCCCGCTACCAGCACTGACCGTGACGATCGACGGCGAAGAGGTGCCGGTGAGATGCCAGATGAGGTATCTGGGCCTCACCCTGGACAGCGAATGGACGTTCGGACCACACTTCGAGCACCTGGTCCCGAGAGTGACGGCCGCCGCCAACGCCTTGTGCGGCCTACTTCCGAACATCAGCGGAGCAGGACTGGGAGTCCGCCGACTGTACGAGGGCGTGGTCCGGTCCCGAGTCCTCTACGGGGCACCCATATGGGCCGAAGATCTCATGGCGAATCGCCGCAGCCGGACGCTGCTGAGGAGGCTGCAGAGGACGACCGCCATCCGCGTGGCGAGGGGATACAGAACGATATCCTACTCGTCGGCGACCGTGCTGGCCGCGTCCCCCCCGTTCGAACTGCAGGCCCTGGCGCTCCGACGGATGTACGAGCACCTGAGGGCCCTGCGCCTGGATGGACGCACGACGCCGCCACTGTCCGACAGCGAGCCGGTTGTAACCGTCCGGGAAGAGGCTAAGCTGGAGACCTGGGAGCGATGGCGCTCTCAGCTGATCGAAGAGGACGCCACGCGGCCGCACCGGGCCGTTCGCGCCGTGCTCCCCAACTGGGAAGACTGGAGGGATCGAGGCGGAGCCCCGCTCACCTTCAGGACGACGCAGATACTCACCGGTCACGGAGTGTTCGGGGAGTACCTGCTACGGATACGGAGAGAGGTGACTTCCATCTGTCACCACTGCGAGGAAGCGGAGTACACGGCGCAGCACACCTTGGAGTTTTGCCCGGCATGGGCAGAACCGCGACGCGTACTACAGCTCGACATCGGCGAGAACTTGGCCCCCGAAGCCGTCATCGCGGCCATGTGCAGAGGGCCCCAGGAGTTCGCGGCCGTCCGCACCTTCTGCGAGCGAGTGATGCTGGCGAAGGAGCGAGCGGAGAGGATCAGGGAGAGAACGCGCGACCCAGCCAGGGCATCGCGCGATAGTGCCACCACACGACGCAGGGGCGCGGCGCCGCCACCGCCGCCGCCGCAGCCCTGAGAGCGTCAGATCGAGGATAGCGGCGCTAGGGGGTGTGGTCCCCCCTAGCGTTCCAACGGAGACACGGACGCCTCCCTAACCATCAGATGGGAGAAGACGACAAGGAGTGCCCCGGTAGTAATTCGCGAGAGACCCCGGGGCCACTTCTGCCAATCGTCGGGATGACCACCGTGGAGTTTTAGTCGGTAAGAGTCCGACACTACCCGGCTGTTGCGGGGAGCAACACCGGGTGTCCATGAGGATTTCTCCACGTAAAAAAAAAAAAAAAAAAAAAGCAAGTTCGGTATAACTTGGACTTTTGAAGAAAACGCATTTCATTATCCCTTTTACCGCGGATTCGTTATGGAACCCATGATCATTGTCATTAGGGTCGAGAGGATCTAATTATCACGGCTGCTTGTCGAAATCTGTAATAATCATATTTGCGCTAGTCAATATCTTCTCTATTGCTTAACAGCAATGTCTAATCACGACGAAGATTCGTTTCGCGCCCCTAACCCCAACCCTAATTATAATGTGAATCCGACATATTCATAAAAGATTATTGTTTATTCATATTATATTTTATACTTAGTAGCTACAATCTATAATTTTTTAAAAATGATACCTAAATTAATCTATAACTTGTGTCGAGATGAAAATAAATTAACAAAATATTATCTCGAATAAGAATACAGAACTGTTTGGAGAGTTTAGATTACGGTAGCAAATACGTTATTATTTTCTGCACGTGCCTGTACCTGACGCGAAGCCTTACCAAACACGGTTTTCATAAGCACAAAGTTGAGGTATAGTTATATGCGCTATAGTTATTCAGTTGTGACCACAGCTACCTGTATGCGAATCCAGTTGCAGGATCTGCAATCATTACAGGTGACCGCTGTCAGAGGGAATGTGCTGCTCACACGCTGATGTTCCACAGTTGTAGAAAATCCCGAAAACGTGGCAGAAATTCATTTCCTATGGAAATTTCACTTGAAACATTCATGTGGCAATACTGAAATAAATCGATCGTAAATTATAATATACCTCAAACAAAAAAAAATTGAATTGTGAAACTGCAGAAAAGCTACTTCACTTCCGATTTTTCCTAAATATGTAATCGGTGGTCTCGCTTAGTTTCCGAAATATTCACAAAAAATAATCGGTACAGCGAACTCAATCCATAGTTGCGTGTCCGTGGCACCGTATTGCGCGTTAGTATCGATGGGCTGTAAAAAATGTTTATTATCATTATAGTTGAGTCTATACTATCTTGGAAGACAGTACTAGATGATACTGTTTCACACTTTTTGACGTTTACTCTTAATCTTCAGTTTCAAAAATACATTTGACTTTAATTGAAAAAAATCTCGAAGCTGTTTATTTATCGTAGATGGATCTCTCTGTCTAATAACCGGTGTACGCTATGGCGATCTTATCGGGATAACTGGTTAAAGAAAATAAATTTCGAATATGACTGTAAAATATAGTAAACAGGATTGGTAAATAAATCGCGTCCAGAGTGCCTTGATATAAACTATCGTAATTTTGAATTCTATTCATTACGTAGGCGATGCAGATATTACAAAATACTTTGTAAATATTAAAAATATGGTTTTTGTTATTATTCACGGTCTATATTATATTAATAAGATGACTCGAAAAATTGTTAGTTACGAGTCCATCTAAACATATCGTGCCGAATGTGTTTGCCAAAACAATCAAAAGACCGCCCACACATAACTTGTCATTACTTGTCCAACATATAATAGATATAAATGTATTTATGGCATGAATTATTCTTATTTTATTGCGAAATTCTCACTATTTGTCTGACATAAGACCATTATTATGACAAAAATTGATAACATTTCTGTTTACGATATTTTCAAAAATTCTGCTAATATTAGGAAAAAGTGATACGGACCTATAACTAACTGAGTCCGAATCATCCTTATTCTTCTTCAAAAGCGGTTTTATTTTAGCCACTCACCGGGCTTTCTGAAAACAAGCTAGGCTTAAACGGTTATTAAACAATATTTCTGATGTAATTCCCAATATACAAAGTGCTTCACCTAAAACAGGCCACGTAAGTATATTCTCGATCTGCGATAATATGAGAATTACTTTCACGAAATTTAAGTAATTTCGAGAGATGAGCTAGATGTAGGAAACATTTTTTTTAATGTCACTTTTTAATGAAAATATGAAGGAACTACATACGAAATCATCGGAAAAGCGCTATAATCATCGTTCTGCGCTGTTTACCTATTATATAACGCAAACCAGGAGAAACAGAATAAAAACAAAATAAGGCATATGCAATACGTAATGTGTAAAGTACAATGTACCAAATTATTACAAAGAACATAAAAATTATGATATTAATGACATGTACTTCCACTATTACGCTTGATCATTTCGAATATTCGATGGTCCATATTACAAATTAATTTTTGAAATATTGTAATATCGTAACATTATTATATTGTTTGCCGTTTTTATATACGGCCTTTGATAGCATTCCGACTAAGTTTTTCGAATTTATGTCTGCACAGCGTGAAGACCACTTTAGTCTCCATTCCTTTTGCCGTATATTGAAAGATAACATTTTCTTCGTTATTTTCTTAAAGAATTGTAATCAAACAATCATTTACTAAGTCCACGTATTGTTCTGAATTCATTCTTGTAGAGATCATATAAATTGGTGTTTTTTTTAGAAATAACTGAATGCAATCCACACCATCAAACTTCTTTCACCGAAATTTAACCAAAGTCGTGTCAATAATGTTTAAATCTGCCTGGACTGACTAAATTAAATTTTTTTTTCATCAGAAAATATGATATCTTTTCACTTCTCACACTATGACATGTGATTTGGAACGAATTCCATGTTAAGAAATGTTAAGTTGGTATGATCGCTAGTTCCTACAAGCTAAGTTGGTACGACTTCTAACGACGCTCCTTTGTCTTAGGAGTCGTCCACGTGTTAATTATCTGAGTGTATCCGGTGTGTTCAGACGTTGTGTACGAGGTGGCGAAATATACAAAGTAAAATAGAATCTGTGTGAATCTATTAAAAACCAACCCCAAACCTATATTAAATAACATTCCATTCTTACTCTTGTGTGTTCCTGCGTAAGAGGTGGTTTCAATGATTTCTTGGTCTACTTTAATCTTCTATTTTGCCGCAATATTTTTTGGGCACGTCGTGCGATCACCGGAAACTCCAAAATTCTCGTCACTTCGCTAGCTCTTTTATTCCCAGTAATAATTTCTTTGAATATTCGTGAACAATCTCCTCTTGTTAATTTAGTATTGTCACCAGTATAGTGATTTTTACCGTACGTCTTCTGAACTTTCGCACGTTCGCGGGGAGACGCGATCTCAAAGAAGCGCGCCAACGGGAGTCGTAAATTCCCGTTACGATTGACCAATCGACGCCACGTATCGTTCGATCCCTTATTTCTTTTGGGATAATAAGGGTGGTTAATTAAATATAACGCTGCGATTAACAGGTTATTTGTATATTTGCAGAGTCCAACAACTGGTGTAGTACAGAGTATGAATATGATATAATAGTGTCACGGCTCAGTACGTCCTGAGACTCGGCTCGTGTTGAATTGTTAGACTTAGACTTAGACTGACCGGTGACTCGAGATGCTTGGTTTAGACTGCGACTGACCGGTGACTCGAGATGCTTGGTTTAGACTGCGACTGACCGGTGACTCGAGATGCTTGGTTTAGACTTAGACTGACCGGTGACTCGAGATGCTTGATTTAGACTGCGACTGACCGGTGACTCGAGATGCTTGAGTTAGACTTAGACTGACCGGTGATTCGAGATGCTTGATTTAGACTGCGACTGACCGGTGACTCGAGATGCTTGATTTAGACTGACTGTCCGGTGACTCGAGATGCTTGAGTTAGACTGCCTGATTCGCTCTTATGTTTTTCCGGAGGAAAGTTTGGCGGGGGTGTGCTCTTTGAACCAAGAACGCGGATTCGTTGTTCACACCTTTCGTCAAGGAAGTGAGGGTAACGATCCGCGATGCAGATTGGTTATGACCCACGCTAATGAAAACGGATGTGAAGACGTCTCCCACCAACGTGGATCGTGGGTGAGCAATTTCCTAGGGAAGGCGGTCCTCTTCGGTAGACATGTGGCCGTTTTTCCCATTCGATGACTACCCGTTTTCTCCGTGATTTTTAAGAGCGCCTAATAAACTCAAGGACCTTTCCAAAACCCAGACATAAACCGACAATACTTCTAGAGTTGTAAGTTTCTTCGGGGCAAGCAGTTTGACTGCCAAACATGTGTGAAAACAAAGGAACTAAAGTTAACGTTTATGGTGGGTCCTTGGGTCTATTGAGGATCGGGATGACTGTAGGAGGCCGTCGGCTGCCAGGTAGCGAGGGATGGAGTGCAGATGTCCTGCACGACGTAACATCTTCGGTATTTCCAAGTAATTGTAAATAGATGCAGTGGATTTATTAATTTTTGTAGAGAACTCTCCGGTAGTTAAGTCAACATCGTGATATGCTGCAATTTTTGCTTCTTCTTCTAATGTTAAGACTTTTGCTCGTGGTATTGCCGTTGTCACGTAAAAGAACAGGAAATCACGAAATCAACAGATTACCGGTGATCTCTTCGCGTCGTAGTTCGAACTTTTCGCAAGTAACGTAAAAAATGTTAAGAAATGTTAAGTTGGTATGATCGCTAGTTACTACAAGCTAAGTTGGTACGACTTCTTGCGACGCTCTTTTGTCTTAGAAGTCGACCACGTGTTATTTAACTGTGTGACTCCTGTGTGGTAAGACGTGTAGTACGAGGCGGAGAAATATATTAAGTATAAATCGAATCTGTGTGAATCGATTAATTGTCAACCCCAACCTACATCAATTAACAAAAAATTCGGACTTTAGATATGATAGTAAAATTTATTGTACCAATCCAACAGAGTAATGGTTCAGAGTGTTATAACAAAAAGCTGTTGAGTACTGATTTGGGAGGGTTCCTATACTAAGGGGAGGGTTCTGTTACTATCTGGTTATTGTTTCGATGGCTGTGGTATGCAGGATGTTTTTGTCTGTCCTATTACGATTTCTGAGCCTGTGACATCGTCGAGGAGAAACTATTTCAAAATTATATGTAACAAATATAATATTATAGGACTGATAACACTAATTCTCTTAAATGTTGTTAACTGTCGCACAAATGCTGATACAGAAATAAATAAATGAGACCGTTTCATAATAAAGACACTCTAGTATTCGTAAGATTCCACACTTACAACTATTACAAATTTACGAAATAATTAATTTTATAAATTTATAATAAATTTTATAATTTATCATTTTTATATAATTAATTTTTCTCGGTACATCGTAGTCCTCTTATAGAAATTCGTCCACTGTATTGTTGAAACTGACTAGATTCGAGTTCGTCGATCGACACCAAGCAACAAAAGCGCGTTCATCATTACAAGCGATGATTAGATTTTCCAAACATGAAGTCAACAGCTGAAGTAAGATAATAATATCTTTCGTAGGTTTATTGAATCATTCAGATCCTTATCATTTGCATTTAAGATATAATATAAATATGTAAGTATCATTGGAAGAGATGAACTGAAATAATTATGCGTTGAATTATATTGGGGTAATGGATGGAGAGTACAGCGCATCATTATATTTTAATTATAATTATTATATTTCCATTGTCTTATTAGCTCTAGTTGATGCTAACTATTTTGCCATTATTCATATTGATTTTTATGACAAAAAAGAAGATGGTGGTATCTCTGGAAAATCAATTATGAATCGCCGTACTCGTTTGATAAACTTTCACTTTCCCGTTATATTTTCGACATATGACATAGTAGTACCACCAAGTAGTATTGCTAATTGTAAGTAATGAAACTCTCTAAGCATATGACGAAGCCCGTGCCCAAGGAGTCAAGCAACACAAAATACCAGAAAAGCAGTGTTCCATTATCGATTCTGTAGAACCAGAAAGGTTTTCAAATATTTTATTCTGCGATAGCGATACTTTAAAGATCATTACAAATTTGATAATTACTGTAACATTATTTGCACAATCTCTTGCGTGACGAATATCTTAATGTCAACATCTTTCAATAGGATAATCATGAAATGAACAGATGATTGAGAGGTACGAGACAAATTTCGATGTTATTTTAATATACCACAAGGTTCAATAAGTAGCAAGAAAATTATATCTAGAGAGCTATAATGTGTAACGCTTGTGAAAGTGAGTACATATGATTAACGAATATTCACCTGTTCTTTCTAAGTTGTTCGATACGTGTATCTCCCTTCACATTTTCTTTCATAATATGACATTTGTAGTCTTTATTATTAAAATCGCGAAGCACGTGTCACGTAAAATGACACAAAAGAAATAGAAAAATAAAAAAGGAAATTTAGAATGAAAAATAAAAAGAAACTTTATTTTTTTTCTGACACAGTTTACAAATTTTACTGTTGAGTGTCACCACTTCTAAGAAAACTCTACATCTGGTTTTTTAGCCTTCTCCGCCTTTGAAGCCATCGATAGCATATAGACAAAAGACTGCGACGCAGGCAGACTATAAACAGTCGACAGGCAACGTTGCCTTCAAGGGTTTTGTTTCAGTTATAGGATAACACTGCTAGCGTGCGGATCTGGACCAGCTCAAATTATTATTTTATACTTGTACTTTCACTTCTGTATTTCAAATATATTTTTCTACCTTATAATTTATCCACGCGTCTCTCTTTATACATCTAATAACCTCAAC
>JACXIM010008870.1:0-10223 GCA_014737505.1 Bombus sibiricus | reverse complement strand
TATGTATCTAATATTGATATTGACAAGATTTTATGTAATTATTCTATTATACATATACAATTAGCTATATTCAATTTTATTACTAAATCTATACACATATTCGTATCTACGAGTTATACTTCTTTAAATATTTATACGCAATTATTCTTCACCCTATTTGTTATTAGAAGTAAAAATATCTTACTTAAGTAAAAATATCCAGTCTGTGGCTTTTTGAGTTCCATCAAACTGTTTTATATTAAAATTTATTTCTTCCATTTCACACTTATCTCGTTTTTGGAGAGTCTCTAGAAGTCTTTCCATGTCCAGACTGGACTTCTCGGTTTCCGTCTTTATTCTCCTTGTGGGGGTAATTTCTGCTTCCTCTGGGAAAATGTCTTGGAATACGAAGCTTAAGTCCGTATCGATATATAACGAATCCAGGCATCTTTGTAAAGTTTTAACCCTTCTCCTTACACTTTGTACTCATCTTAACAATAAAGATTATCTTTATATATGTATTTAGATTATGTCTATATATTGTAGTATCTTTAATTTTGCGCCACCTTCGAAAAGGTTGCAGTATATATAACATGCTGTTTAGTAAGTAAATGAGTAATCCTAACTATTGTTACACGTGCGTATAAATACAATATAAATAAGGTAGAAATTATTTAATCCTTCTAACATTCCTCATTTGTATAAATACAAAGAAAGTTATTTTTCACTTTTCAATGCATTTCAAAGTTGATAATATTTCTTTGGAAAAGATTTTTCATCTTATATTTTTCAGTGTATCGACCAATAATACAGGGTGAACGTAAAACGGTTTTCAATGTTATTGATAAGGCGGTAATTTCTTTCTATCTATTTATTACTTGTTTCATTTCCTTATACTTATTAATGAATAAAGAATTGTGTCGGCTGTCCAGTGCTGTATGCGAATGAGGAATAAACCAGCTATACTGCGCTAGCAATATTATACTTTGAACAGTGACAGAGAAGGATATTTCTATAACTTAATAGTGTGTCAGACATCAGTTCGCGGTGAAAAGACTTCCGTCGAAAATGAATAATTCGCAGAAGATTGTATCCTGCGACGATTTGTGCCGACTAAAGAATATACAATGACCAATTAGATTTATATAAAGATTGACTGTCGTTGAAATATTTTGGAAAATTTTGTATCTGTCTGTTTCCCCTTGCCTATTGAGAAAGGCACTACTATAACCCCATGAGAGGACAAAAGTTTGTACCTCAGGAACGAAAGTGACGTCATAAAAGATAGTTGATTATTGATGAGATCTCATTGGTATCTTACGAGAATTTACGAATAATTCATTTAAGGCTGCAAGAATTCAAGATCAGTGAAAAACTATTTCGTGACATAAATGTATTTCTCTTTGATGAGATCTCTTTGATGCAATTATTCCCAGCAAAAGAACATTGTTGTATTGTACAAAAACAGTGGTGTGCTGTAAAGATTAATTTATAGTACCAAGTTTCATTCTGCGAACTCATCATAAATATGAGGTAAAAGGATGATACAGAGCTTATCGACCTACTAAATAATCTACAGTTTGGCGAAATAACAACTTCTGAGTTTGAAATACTATGAGTGCGAAGGAGTGGTATAGCAGCAAGAATATTCCAGATAGTAAGATACGTAGACGAATATAACACAAAAGTGATTGATGAATTAGCGAAATTACGTCGTGTGTGCGTTATTCATTCAGTGGGCGAGACTCGGGAAGCAGCTACATGTGGAAAAAGAACATCCGAAAATGTTATTCATGCAAATGCAAATAATCATGGGTAACTGTTGCATGCAATAACATTAGCCGAGGGATCACGAATTATGTTGCGACGAAACATACCAATTTCTGTTGGTTTGATAAACAACGCAATGGGAATCGTAAAGAAATTTATATGTCAGCACTTCGAGGAGATCAGGTGAAAGTGAGAGAATTGGAAGCGGATTCAAATATACTGACGGCTACATTCCCATATTTCCAGTAATAGAAATATTTCAACTCACGAAATGTTACGGAGTTGTTGAATAAAGAATGTCATCGCTTATGCTAAGCTGGACAGTAGCGGTACACAGATTACAAATGGCTATATTAAATAGGACTGTAAGTGATCTTGGCGAAGAGAATTTTACAAAGGTCCAAATCTATGCCGCTTTTAGTCGTGTGGAACGTTTAGGTCATATCTGATCTAGCACCGAATGAAATTTTTAACAAACCATGTGACGAAGGAGCACTTGCTGCGAACAGTTTCCATGAAGAAACGTTCAGACTCAAAGAAATGAAATTGGTGAATAATAACATATCATTCGCAATAACAATAGTTAAGAATGGAAAAGTAGGAAATTTGCAAGCTATCTCTACAAGACGTGTAAGATCACGTCACAATAGCTTAATTCAATCCAAAGTAATCAATAAACATACATAAAAATTGAATTTTTATAGAATGTCCAGTTGGACAAAATTGAATAATACAAGAATAATAAAAAAAGTAATTAAAAGAAAAATAATAAAAAAACAAAGACCAGTTTGTTAACGCTCGTATGAACAACTTGGAGCTAATTTCCTACTGTTATGTCCTTTACCTCTAGGATTCGTTTTTGCTTTTGGCATCTAATATGAACAAATTGTGATTTATAGCAATATCCTCTGCGGGAACCAGTGCGGCTTCGCAAATCGTGCCCAAATGCGAGCATGTTATTATCCGCTAACTGAGAGTGGGGGATTGCGAAAACCGGTAGGCGTTTTCACCTACTGAAGATAACGTAACCCGTTGCGATTCTTTCAACCGCAGCAGGGTCGAATGTTACAACAGCGAATGGTTGTTGGTAGATATTTGCTATTATTAATTATTATATCAGGAAATCAGAATGTACATTTCAAACGAATATTTCTATTGATGTAATAATTGTACTACAAGTTCGAAATTATTAAAGAGGAGAATGTTACAACTTTTATTAGAAAACCCTCACCTTGTTTATAGATATACTGTTTATATATATATTGTTTATGTGTATATATACAACATAAGCATATATAAACTTATACATGTATATATATTTATATCTATATATATAATATATTGTCTATCGCATTTGTTGCGTTGTTGTCTATCGCGTTGTTGATAGCGACTCTTAATATTTATTGCATAACTGCAAAATCTGATGGACCAGAACTGCTCCGGAATATAATTGTAACTGACTTCTTAATAACTGACTGTTGTTGTAGGCGACAACTCCTATTTATAATAAAACTACCATGGGATAATTGCCACGTGACGGTTTATTCCCACGAGAACGCGGAGTTTCGGCACGTAGTTATCTCTGCGGACGCTACAGTCTTCGTTTCTGCTGATTTCCTTCCCAAGTGTGTTACGGTTTCATCTGCCTGCTGATACGGTCTCCCAACGAGCGTTGCAGTTTTACGTTTTGCTGATAATGAGTCGAACTCTTCTCGGCACGTGGTTATCTCTGCTGACGGTGATACTCGATCCTTTGGCGCGTCGCAGCTGCTTACCTCTGCTGACTCTACCTGAGAACATCATCGTCCCTCAACTCCCGTTGCCTGCTTACTGCACTGTGTACTGTGGTGGGGAGAACGCGCGCAAGGCAGAGCGCATCAGCGGGCGTCTCAGTGTTACGCCAACTCTCAACCGCGCAACACCTATTCCTACGTAGTCTTTGATATAACAAAGTATCTCTACGAAATTTCTTGAAGTGTTTAACGATTCGTAACGAGTATTTTACGTGAGTTTGTTTATTATTTTATTGAAAGTGACGTAATGTGGATTTTACTGATCGCGGTGCGCACGTTTCGTGAATTCCGGTTATTTTTCTTGTCGCTTTATTAATCCTTTCTTATCCATGGTGACAAATTTTGAAATTTATTGATTCCAGCGCGCATTGTAATGTAAAGTGCAATCTTATGGGGATATTCGTTGAAACCTGCTGCTTTTCGCTCCAATAAGGGGTATCCTGCCAACTAAACACTCTTTTTACTCTGTTTTGATGCCGAATGCATCGCATCGAAGTTTTGCATGAAGTGCGCGCAGATCTGTAAAATGCAATTTCTTGGAGAATTTCGTTGAAATCTTCTTGTCGCGTCTCGCGCTCAACACGAGCCGTAACTTGAGACAGGGTAAGAATACGTCATAACTCGCGAATGATGCGAGACGCTACCTCTGGGCATAATAGAATAAGGTAAATAACGTTTAGGGAAATAAAAACGCAAAACGCTCAGATATTTTCACTTTCTACAATATTAATCTACAACCAAAATTCAAATAATATGATAGGGGAAATTCGCGAACCGCCAACGTCCGAACACCGAATAATAATAACAAACGGGAATTATAAAAACCTGTCAATTACAACACGCTCAGATACTTTTACTATGTATTAATTAGCCAATCAAAATTGAAACGATACTATCAGGAAAACTCGCGAACCGCCAACGCGTGGGCACCGAATAATAATAATAAACGGATATTGCAAAAGCCTGGAATAGGGAGATGGGAAAGCAACAAGTACGTAAAACTAGTTGAAACTGGTGAAATACGTGTGGCATAAGCAGTTAATTACGTAACATGCCACTTTGGATAAATAGAAGTAATAGAACAACGAGCCTGTGAAAGACCAATCAGAAGTCGCGAAATGTGCGCGCCGAGAACAATCAACATCAAAACATGTCACTTTGAGTTAGAGAGAAACGATAAGGTAACGAATATAAAAAAAACCCAATTGAAACTCACGAAGTGTGCGCGCTGCAATCAGTAAATTCCACAATATGTCACCACAAATAAATTGAAAGTAGTTTACAATCGCAATAGACAATGACCGATCGACAAACGGACGAACTGAGGACAACTAATTCAGGAACATGCAAATAATACAAAATTTTTCTATATGTACAGAATGTGCGTCATCTTTTGCAAGCAGGAAGAAGTAAAAGCAATTCCTGGTCTTTTGAATAGGATAATTCCAGGACCTCTGACAGACCCACATGTTGACCTACCTAGGTATTATTGTTTGATACGTGTTCGACCTGCCCACCGCGCCAACGACCATTCAATTTGTGGACTTTGTCACTACGCGTTATATATACAGAAAACGGATCTACGGATGTACCAAGAAGCAAATTATCATAGCATTTGCGGTGTCTCAGGCCGCGCACGTGTCATTCGTTGCAAGATATGCGATAGACGAATAGGACGGCTAATACCCGCAGAAGAATGTCCCGAATGCGCCGAGCGGTTACCTAGGCTGACTGTAAATGAGAGAGATGCGTTAGCTCAGGGGAAATTAATATCCATTATTCGACAGTGTTAACAATTTTTTTGTTGTCACACAATCGGAACTAGGTACGGAGCTGTTGCGATTCTTTCAACCGCAGGCGGATCAAAGGTTACAGCAGCGAACGGTTGTTTATAGATATTTTCTATTATTTATTATTATATCGGGAAATCAGAATGTATATTTCAAACCAATAATTCTATTGAAGTAATAATTGTAGTACAAGTTCGAAACTATTAAAGGGAAGAATGTTACAACGTTTATTAAAGAACCCTCACCTTGTTCATAGATGTATTCTTTATGTATATATTGTTTGTGTATATATTGTTTACATATATAAATATGTCGGAGATGAGGAGACATCGGTGCCTTTCTCTTGAAATGTTTGGGAAAACCCAATACCCTAATCCAGGCCTGTACAATAGGGACACTTAAACAATAAATTAAGAAATAGCTGTATGGGTACTTAAGGTTTATGACAATGGGCTTAGGCTCGAGGTGACATAATGAGTCACCGAACGTACCCACGGTCACGGAAGGGACATGTAATAACGGAAGTATGGAATAATTACGCAGCTCTCTTTAGAAACGAAGATTATCCCAAGAGGGGGAAAAGGACTATATAAGGACTATATAAGTTCCTTTTGGACTAAGGGTTGTTGTTAGTTAGTCGCGGAACGAATTGCTGATTGAGTTGCTGAGAATTCTTGAGAGGTTTAGCGAGGAAGTTATTGGTGGGAGAGCTTATCTGTAGCAGCACTATTTTACGTTGAGCTTGTAGTCCCGTGACCGTGGTTTCGATATCGAACTTGAAGTCATCGTCATCTACATACCTACCTTCCGACCACCGCGAGTACCTATAGCCAGCTATAACTAACCCAGTTGTATCAATAACGCACCAGTTGCAATTACAATGGCCAATTCAAGTGAAGGTTCATTAACCGCCCACAATTCCAATTAGGGTACATAGTATTGGGCATATTAGGTATGTAGGAATGTTATATTATAAGTTCGTAGAAAACAGTATGATAAATACAATATCGTTGCACTCACGAGAATCGAATATAAATCTCCGTTTCGCGTATTCGTTTCACACTAATTCTACGGCACAACAACACAACGAACCTTGCACGACCACGATAAATTCCACTCTGACAGCATTCTCCACGCTCATTGTTCCCTTAACATACCTTGGTAAGGCTCACAACACTCCATGACAACATTAACATATCTTGACAACGCTAATAAACAATTACCCCTCACGCCACGTTCTTCCCTAATGTCACACTATCCCACAGATATATACGGATTAAACAATATAGGATTATTCAAATGCATCAAAAAATGTATACTGAACGGACTATGTATTAATTTATTTTACTGCCGAAATAAGACCGTATCAATAGCCACAACGCGACATCTCCACCAGCACGAAGCTTCTCAACTGCAACACCCAGTATCTCCACTGCGATCAGCACATACCACCTCGATGAAGAAGAGGAAGCAGCTGTGATCTTCAAGCCACGCTATGTCCGATTCTACAAAAACCTTCTGAAGAAAACTTGAGGGACCAAGTTCGATCTAAGAAGGGGGGAATGTCACAGGTGAAACTTAACTAATTGTGCGATAAGATTGTCACGGGTGAAATATAACCAACCACGAGCGACCACCTGGTTGGCATCCGACCACTTTATCCGTTCCCAGAGATTTATGACCAACGTATTCTCCCACTTCAACTAATAAACGATATAAATACTCCCCCTAAAATCATCCGAGTTAATCTGAATAAATCCGAGCAAGCCTGAATACTTAAGAAGCCTATCGCTGCGAAGCGCAAAGCAGTTGTTAAAATTGTGTTGAAATAAAGAACTCGATCTCCTGTTTGGAGACTGACATTTTCTTTAAGTCGCTTGTTAAATTATTACGTGGCAAGCCCATCGTTGCAATTTATTGGCGATTTCTGTGATTTCGGGATCGCGACGTTATTCCGCTGATAGCCAATCTTCGGAGATTTCGGTCAGATTGATTTCTTTCTCTGTAACTTTGTTGATCGTACGGTGATCCAAGTGTACGGGGTTCCGCGAAAAGAAATCTACGTGGTCCATTCCTTTACCTTCTCGGTACATAATGTCAAAGGTAAAAGTTTGTAAGTAAGCCCGCCACCTGTAAACCCTATCATTTAAATTTACTTTACTACTGGATGACCAAAGAATTACAGTCAGTGACGACAAGAAATTCCCGCCCGTGTAGATAGTGGCGAAAGTGTTTGACGGCGTTTACAACCGCTAACGTCTCTACTTCATAGGAATGATACCTAGATTCCGCAAGGCTAGTTCTTTTACTGTAATATTCGACTACTCTATTTTTACCTTCGACCTTATGCATTAAAATAGCCCCATATCCCCCAGAACTAGCGTCGGTATGTAGTTCTATCGGATAATTGGGGTCGAATATCCTTAATCCTAAGATTACCTTTTGCCTTATTTTTACATGCATATCCGTCCAAGTTATGTTTTTATTACCGGAAGTAAGTGCATACAAGGGTTTCATTACCTGTGAAAATTTAGGGACGAATTTTCGGAAGTAAGTGGCTAAACCTATGAACTGCCTGAGCTGTGTGACGGTGGTTGGCGCAGGTAAAGAACTCAAGGCGTGTATTTTACCCGGGTTGGGACGAACTTCTCCGTCATGAATTACATATCCCAAATATAGTTCCGACGTCTTTAGAAAAGAACATTTTGAAAAGTTAAAGGAGAATCCGGCTTTTACGAGGGTATCTAATACGGTGTTCAATCTTTCTAAAGCTTGATCTATCGAGTCGGCAATAATTAGGACGTCATCCAAATAGACAACAACGTATGAATACGCGAGGTCGCCTAAGGCATTAAGAATGGCCCTCTGGAAAACGGACGGAGCATTTTTCAATCCGAACGACATCGTTATGAACTCGTATTGTCCGTCGGGTGTAACGAACGCTGTACACTCTGTCGAATTAAGATGAATGGAAATTTGATGAAACCCGCTGGCCATGTCAGGCTAATGAAGTATCTCGCCTTTTGCAATCTCGCGATTTGATCCGCGATAAGGGGTAGGGGATACCGATCCGCGACCGTATTTTTATTTAACGCTCGAAAATCTACACACAGTTTATCTGAGCCGTCCTTTTTCTTCACGAGTAACATAAGGCTCGCGAACGGTGAACTACTAGGCCTGATGATATTTGCTCTAATTAGTTCGCTGATTCTGTCTCGCACTATTCTCCGCTCTTCCTCGCTAAGTCTATAAGGGCTTCTTTGAACGGTGACGTTAGGGTCGATTAACAGTATTTCTAGCTGACCCGTACTTACGCGAGTACGTGGGAAACACGTAATGAATGAATTTTGGAATTTTTCGAGAATAGAAATCAATCGCCTTTTGTCGTTACCAATTACATCTGTGTCAACCTCGTTAATATTGATCTCGTCCTCCGTGATTTTACTACAGGGATTAATTATCTGTGTTTTGCAAATAACGAGGCAATTCTGCGTAATATTTACGTCGAACCCTTGGCTCAAAATTTCGCAACCAACCATAATATTGTCACGTGATAATTTAACAAGTGACTTAAAGAATATGTCGATCTCCAAACAGGAGGTCGAGTTCTTTATTTCAACACAATTTTTACAACTGTTAGACGCTTTGCGATTCGCAACGATAGGCTTTTTAAGTATTCAGGCTTGCTCGGAATTATTCAGACTAACTCGGATGATTTTAGGAGGAGTATTTATATCGTTTATTAGTTGGAGTGGGAGAATACGTTGGTCATATATCTCTGGGAACGGGTAAAGTGATCGGATCCCATCCAGGTGGTCGCTCGTGACAGGACACTTGGAATCTGATCGCATAGTTGGTTGAATTTCACCTGTGACAATCTTATCGCGCAATTAGTTGAGTTTCACCTGTGACACATACGTAGACACGGATTTGCGATAAATATTACAACAATATATTCTTGACCTATGTATATTGCGTTGGTATACACACTTATCGAAAATATCGCGATCGAATTTAGAATTCACCTTCATTTTCGAGGTAATCACGCAAGCACAAAAGTAAAATGACAGAAAGTGTGCTTTGTAAATAATCGAATGATTTATTTGTTAATTATCCTCACAAATCCAAAATTTCATCTGATCGACCCTTACTATTCCCGTAAAGGGCATGCGTGTTAATTAAAACCCACCCATATCTGTAACAACATATCTATTTTTCTTTAAAATCGATTTTAATGACGTAGGGGCTTTTAAATTTCGGTACCAGTTCCTTATCTACTCGGTTCCATTTCCCGGGTGTTTCCCACAATTTTGCCAGCATCGGTGTCCCGTTTGCCTGTGGAGTACCGAATGTAACCTATTCGATCGCATTATTAGTTAGGAATTCTTTGAATGGCCCAGTCGAGAAAACAAACGCCTCGATTGCTAATTACTCGTCTAGGTCTACTTTAAGTTCTAAAATATTTCGTCATAAAAACTCATGTTGGTAAACACCAATCTCTTATGTTTTTGCCGGCTGGCATGGGTACAACCGTTTGAAAAGGTACGTTACCTTTTCTCAATTACGCAAATATCCTTCAATTTTACCATTAGTCGGCGAAAACATTGAGCATTTCAAACAATTGCCAAAACATTTCTGTCTTACTTTCTGTCAACCAATAAACTCTACTAATACTTTCGACGATTTTATTGAGTAATAAATGGCACGTTGTAATGACATTAGTTTTCAAGTACAGCTCATGCAAATCGCCGATGGAATCGAAGGTGAAGCATCCTCCAATAGGCTCAATATCAATGGTCAGCGACCATCGAGCGTGCGGTCAGTTCGTTTTTACTGCCAGACACAGCCAATTTTCTAAACTAAACAAGTTCCTTCAGCACCCCAATGGTAA
>JACXIM010008866.1:0-13066 GCA_014737505.1 Bombus sibiricus | reverse complement strand
TAACGTAATGCTATATAACGTTGTACGTTATATCGTAATGCTATATAACATTGTACGTTACAACGTAAAACTATATAACGTTATACGTTATAACGTCATACCATATAACGATAGACATTATAACGTAATACTATCTAACGTTATACGTTATAACGTAATGCTATATAACGTTGTACGCTATCTCGTCATGCTATATAACATTGTACGTTACAACGTAAAACTATATAACGTTATACGATATACTATTACACTAAATAAAGTTATATGTTATAACGTGATACTATATAACGTTATGCGATGTACCATTATACTATATAACGTTATACGTTACAACGTAATGCTATATTACGTTGTACGTTATATCGTAATGCTATATAACGTTGTACGATATAGCATTATACTATATAACGTTATGCGTTATAGCGTAATGCTATATAACGTTGTACGTTATATCGTAATGCTATATAACGATATACGCTATAACGTAATACTATCTAACGTTATACGTTATAACTTAATGCTATATACCGTTGCACGTTATAACGTAATACTTTATAACGTTATACGATATACCATTATACTATATAACGTTATACGTTATAACGTAATGCTATATAACGTTGTACGTTATATCGTAAAGCTATATAACATTGTACGTCATAACGCAACACTATATAACCTTATACGTTATAGCGTAATACTATATAACTTTATACGATATATCATTATACTATATAATGTTATACGTTGTAACGTGATACTATATAACGTTATACGTTATAACTTAACACTATTTAACGTTATACGTTATAACGTAATGTTATATAACGTTGTACGTTATATAGTCATGCTGTATAACGTTATACGATATACCATTATACTATATAACGTTATACGATATACTATTATACTATATAAGGTTATATGTTATAACGTGATACTATATAACGTTATGCGATGTACCATTATACTATATAACGTTATACGTTATAACGTGATACTATATAAAGATATACATTATAACGTAATACTATATAACGTTATACGTTATAACGTGATACCATATAACGATATACGTTATAACGAAATACTATATGTCGTTATACGTTATAACGTAATGCTATATAACGTTGTACGTTATAACGTAGTACTTTATAACGTTATACGATATACCATTATACTATATAACGTTATACGTTATAACGTAGTACTATATAACGTTGTACGTTATATCGTGATAATATATAAAATTATGCGATATACCATTATACTATATAACGTTTTGCGTTATAACGTAATACTATATAACGTTATGCGTTGTAACGCAATACTATATAACGTTATACGTTATAACGTGATACCATATAACGATATACGTTATAACGTAATACTATATAACGTTATACGTTATAACGTAATACTATATAACTTTATACGTTGTAACATTACACTACATAACATTATACGTTATAACGTAACACTATATAACTCTATACGATATAATATTACACTATATAATATTATACGTTATAACGTAATACTTTATAACGATATACGTTATAACGTAATACTATCTAACGATATACGTTACAACGTGATACTATATAACGTTACGCGATATACCATTATACTATATAACGTTATGGGTTAAAACGTAATACTATATAACGGTAAACGGTATACCATTATACTATATAACGTTATACGTTATAACGTGATACTATTTGACGTTGTACGTTATAACGTAATACTATATAACGGTATACAATATACTTTATTGCTATGTAACATTATACGATATACTATTATACTATATAACGTTATACGTTATTGCGTAATACCTCATTACGTTGTAGGATATACCATTATGCTATATAACGTTATGCGTTATAACGTAATACTATATAACATTATACATTATATCGTGACACTACATAACGATATACGTTATAACGTAATACTATATAACGTTATACGTTATAACGTAATACTATATAACTTTATACGTTGTAACATTACACTACATAACATTATACTTCATAACGTAACACTATATAACGGTATACGTCATAACGTAATACTTTATAACGTTATACGATATACCATTATACTATATAACGTTATACGTTATAAAGTAATGTTATATAACGTTCTACGTTATAACGTAATTCCATATAACGTTATACGTTATAACGGAATACTATATAACGTTGTACGTTATAACGTGATACTATATAACGTTATACGATATAGCATTATCCTATATACCGTTATGCGTTATAACGTAAAACTATATAACGTTATACGTTATAACGTGATACCATATCACGACAGACTTTATATCGTAATGCTATATAACGTTGTACGTTATATCGTAATGCTATATAACGATATACGCTATAACGTAATACTATCTAACGTTATACGTTATAACGTAATGCTATATAACGTTGTACGATATAACGTAATACTTTATAACGTTATATGATATACCATTATACTATATAACGTTATACGTTATAACGTAATGCTATATAACGTTGTACGTTATATCGTAATGCTATATAACGATATACGCTATAACGTAATACTATCTAACGTTATACGTTATAACGTAATGCTATATAACGTTGTGCGTTATATCGTTATGCTATATAACATTGTACGTCATAACGCAACACTATATAACGTTATACGTTATAGCGTAATACTATATAACGTTATACGATATACCATAATGCTATATAATGTTATACGTTGTAACGTGATACTATATAACGTTATACGTTATATCGTAATACTATTTAACGTTATACGTTATAACGTAATGTTATATAACGTTGTACGTTATATCGTCATGCTATAAGATTATACGAACGTTATACGATATACCATTATACTATATAACGTTAAGCGTCTTAACGTAATACTATATAACGTTGCACGTTATAACGTGATACTATATAACGTTATGCGATGTAACATTATAATATATAACGTTGTACGTTATATCGTAATGCTATCAAACGTTATACGTTATAACGTAATGTTATATAACGTTGTACGTTATATCGTCATGCTATACGATTGTACGAACGTTATACGATATACCATTATACTATATAACGTTAAGCGTCTTAACGTAATACTATATGACGTTGCACGTTATAACGTGATACTATATAACGTTATGCCATGTACCATTATACTATATAACGTTATATGTTATTGCGTAATACCTCATAACGTTGTAGGATATACCATTATACTATATAACGCTACACGATATAGCATCACATTATATAACATTATACGTTATAACGTAACACTATATAACGGTATACGATATACCATTATACTATATAACGTTATACGTTATCACGTAATACTGTATAACGATATACGTTATAACGTAATATTATATAACGTTATACGTTATAATTTAATAAAATATAACGTTATACGTTATAACATTACACTACATAACATTGTACGTTATAACGGTATACTATATAACGCTATACGATATACCATTATACTATATAACGTTATACGTTGTAACGTAATACTATATACCATTATACTATATAACGTTATGCGTTATAACGTAATACTATATACCATTATACTACATAACGTTATGCGTTATAACGTAATACTATCTAACGTTATACGTCATAACGTGATACTATATAACGTTATACGTTATAGTTTAACACTATATAACGTTATACGTTATAACGTAATACTATATAACGTTATAAGTTATCACGTAATACTGTATAACGATATACGTTATAACGTAATATTATATAACGATATACGATATACCATTATAAAATATAACGTTATAAGTTGTAACGTGATACTATATAACGTTATACGTTATTACGTAATTCTATATAACGATATACGTTATATCGTAATACTATATAACGTTATACGTTATCACGTAATACTGTATAACGATATACGTTATAACGTAATATTATATAATGTTATACGATATACCATTATAAAATATAACGTTATAAGTTATAACGTGATACTATATAACGTTATACGTTATCACGTAATACTATATAACGATATACGTTACAACGTAATACTATATAACGGTATACGATATACCATTATACTATATAACGCTATACGATATGACATCACACTATATAACATTATACGTTATAACGTAACACTATATAACGGTATACGATATAACATTATACTATATAACGTTATACGTTATAACGTAATACTATATAACGTTATACGTTATCACGTAATACTGTATAACGATATACGTTATAACGTAAAATTATATAACGTTATACGATATACCATTATAAAATATAACGTTATAAGTTATAACGTGATACTATATAACGTTATACGTTATACTTTAATGCTATATAACATTATACGAGATACTATTATGCTATATAACGTTATACGTTATTACGTAATACCTCATAACGTTAAAGGATATACCATTATACTATATAACGTTATACGTTATAACGTGATACTCTATAACGTTATACGCTATAGCGTAACACTATATAACGTTATACGTTATAACGTAATGCTATATAACGTTGTAAGTTATCACGTAATACTATATAACGATATACGTTACAACGTAATACTATATAACGGTATACGATATACCATTATACTATATAACGCTATACGATATAACATCACACTATATAACATTATACGTTATAACGTAACACTATATAACGGTATACGATATAACATTATACTATATAACGTTATACGTTATCACGTAATTCTAAATAACGATGTACGTTATAACATAATACTATATAAATTTATGCGTTGTCACGAAATACTATATAACGATATTACGTTATAACGTAATACTATATAACGTTATACGTTATAACATTACCCTACATAACATTATACGTTATAACGTAACACTATATAACGCTATACGATATAACATTACACTACATAACATTATACGTTATAACGTAACACTGTATAACGGTATACGATATACCATTATACTATATAACGTTGTACGTTTTCACGTAATACTATATAACGATATACGTTATAACGTAATACTATATAACAGTATACGATATACCATTATACTATATAACGCTATACGATATAACATCACACTATATAACATTATACGTTATAACGTAACACTATATAACGGTATACGATATACCATTATACTATATAACGTTATACGTTATCACGTAATTCTATATAACGATATACGTTATAACGTAATACTATATAAATTTATACGTTATCACGAAATACTATATAACGATATTGCGTTATAACGTAATAAAATGTAACGTTATACGATAAACCATTATACTATATATCGTTATACGTTATAACGTGATACTATATAACGTTATACGTTATAACGTAATACTATATAACGGTATAGGATATACCATTATACTATATAACGACTATACGATATAACATCACACTATATAACATTATACGTTACAACGTAACACTATATAACGGTATACGATATACCATTATACTATATAACGTTATACGTTATCACGTAATTCTATATAACGATATACGTTATAACGTATTACTATATAAATTTATACGATATCACGAAATGCTATATAACGATATTGCGTTATAACGTAATACATATAACGTTATACGTTATACCTTAATGCTATATAACATTATACGATATGCTATTATGCTATATAACGTTATACGTTATTACGTAATACCTCATAACGTTATAGGATATACCATTATACTATATAACGTTATACGTTATAACGTAATACTATATAACGTCATACGTTATAACGTAACACTATATAACGCTAGACGATATAACATTACACTACATAACATTATACGTTATAACGTAACACTATATCACGCTATACGATATAACATTACACTATATAACGTTATGCGTTATAACGAAATACTATATAACGTTATATGTTATAACATCACACTACATAACATTATACGTTATAACGTAAAACTATATAACGCTATACGATATAACCTTACACTATAGAACATTATACGTTATAACGTATCACAATATAACGGTATACGTTATAACGTAATACTAAAGTACGTCTTGCGCTATCACGTAATACTATATAACGGTATACGCTATAACGTAATACTATATAACGATATACGTTATAACGTAATACTATATAACGTTATACGATATCACGAAATACATTATAACGTTATACGATATAACCTTACGCTATAGAACATTATAAGTTATAACGTAACACTATATAACGGTATACGTTATAACGTAATACTATAGAACGTTATACGCTATCACGTGATACCATATAACGGTATACGTTATAACGTAATACTATATAACGTTATGCGTTATAACGTAATACTATATAACGTTGTACGTTATAACGTGATATTATATAACGTTATACGATATTCCATTATACTATATAGCGCTATGCGTTATAACGTAATACTATATAAAGTTATACGTTATAACGTAATACTATATAACGGAATACGATATACCATTATACTATATTACGCTATAGGATATAACAATACTCTACATAACATTATACGTTATAACGTGACACAATATAACGCTATACGATATAACATTACACTATATAATATTATACCTTGCAACCTAATACTATATAACGGTATACGTTCTAACGTAATACTATCTAACGTTATACGTTATAACGTGATACTATATAACGTTGTACTTTATAACATGATACTATATAACGTTATACGATATACCATTATACTATATAACGTTATACGTTATCACGTAATTCTATATAACGATATACGTCATAACGTAATACTATATAACGTTATACGTTATAACGTAACACTATATAACGTTATACGTTATAACATTACACTACATAACATTATACGTTATAACGGAATACTATATAACGTTATTCGATATACCATTATACTATATAACGTTATACGTTATCACGTAATACTATATAACGGCATACGTTATTACGTAATACTATAAAACGTTATAAGATATACCATTATTCTATATAACGTTATACGTTATCACGTAATACTATATAACGGCATACGTTATTACGTAATACTATAAAACGTTATAAGATATACCATTTTACTATATAACGTTATACGTTATCACGTAATTCTATATAACGATATACGTTATAACGTAATACTATATAAATTTATACGTTATCACGAAATACTATATAACGATATTGCGTTATAACGTAATAAAATGTAACGTTATACGATATACCATTATACTATATAAAGTTATAAGTTATATCGTGATACTATATAACGTTATACGTTATCACGAAATACTATATAACGATATACGTTATATCGTAATACTATATAACGTTATACGTTATCACGAAATGGTATATAACGATATTGCGTTATAACGTAATACATATAACGTTATACGTTATACTTTAATGCTATATAACATTATACGATATGCTATTATGCTATATAACGTTATACGTTATTACGTAATACCTCATAACGTTATAGGATATACCATTATACTATATAACGTTATAGGATATACCATTATACTATATAACGTTATACGTTATAACGTAACACTATATAACGTTATGCGTTATAACGTAATACTATATAACGTTATACGTTATAACGTGATACTATATAACGTTATGCGTTATAGCGTAACACTATATAACGTTATACGTTATAACGTAATGCTATATAACATTATACGTTATAACGTAACACTATATGACGGTATACGTTATGACGTAATACTATATAACGATATACGTTATCACGTAATACTATATAACGTTATACGATATAACGCGATACTATATAACGTTAAGCGATATACCATTATAGCATATAATGTTATGCGTTATAACGTAATACTATATAACGTTATACGTTTTAACGTGATACTATATAACGATATACGTTATAACGTAATGCTATATAACGTTATATCTTATGACGTAATACTGTATAACGTTACACGTTATAACATTACACTACATAACATTATACGTTATAACGTAATACTACATATTGTTATACGTTATACCATTATACTATAGAACGTTATGCGTTATAACGTAATACTATATAACGTTGTACGTTATAACGTGATACTATATAACGTTATACGATATACCATTATACTACATAACGTTATGCGTTATAACGTAATACTATATAACGTTATACGATATACCATTATACTATATAACGTTATACGTTATTACGTAATGCTATATAACGTTGTACGTTATAACATTACTGTTACGTCGCGTGAAGTGGTCCGCGCGACGTCTCTAGCTACCTGGCCGCCAAGTGTCTACACCGCTATTCAGACCCCCAATAAACCTAAGGATCCACCATAAACTTAGACATTTAGTTCACTGTTGTCTCGATATTTATAATTCCCTTCTATCAATCTTGAAGGAATCGTTGTTCTTACAAGTATTGTCTGTTTATGGATGGTCCCTGAAATAGTCCTTAGGTTTGTTATGCGTTCGTATGACCTGCGGAGAAAGCGAATATTTCCTTAACGGGACATCTGCTTTTCCCATGAACAAAAGGAACACCCTTGCCGAGCTTCTTCCCGCAGCGCGACGCACAGCACTGTTTCTACGACTCTCGGACAGTCAACATCTGGCTTGGACTCCACACGAGCGGGCATAGTCAGTTAGTTAATCGTTTCACTTCGTTACTTCTGTTTCTTCGTGAAGTCCGCGCTCTTACGGAATATCGTATCTCCAAGTATCGTCTCTGTATCGTACAACACATCTATCGGTGAAACTCGTCAGTGTAAGAATTGTTGGAAAATATAAATTTTATAGCTCTGTGATTCACAGTGTTATACTAACTTAATTGCCCCTATTATCCTAACCGAAATAAGGGGATCGATCTAATCGTGGTGTCGATTCGTGCAATCGTAACGGGAATTTACGACTCCCGTTGACGCGTTTTCTCGCGACCGCGTCTCCCCGCGATTGGTCGAAAATACATGGTCCTTCGAGCCGGATCCACGTGTCAGTGAAAAGTGCACCTACCAGTGACTATACAGGGTCACGTGAATCGATCAAATCAGCCGCGGAAGAGTTATCATCACAGTGGAGTCAGTGACGTCAGAAGCGTCACGTTCGAAGAAGCATAACTCATTGGACGAGGAACGCAATCACGCATCCTCCCACCGCAGCTGGACAATCAACCTTTCAACAATTCTAATCGCACTGTGTCGAGCAGCCACCAATTGCCGGATCAACGTCCGGTTCATTCCTAGGTAAGCTCACTCCAGTTATCAAATTCAACTATGGAGCATGCTGAACACCTTAATATACTGCGGCGGAAACGACGCATCTTCATCAACCAATTCGCACTCACGAGGCGTATCCTCGACACCTATGAGGAAAACGGACAGATAGACGAGGGTTACCTGAGATCTTGTTACAAGTCGTTCGAAGAGAACTGGAAGAAGGTAAAAACAATCCAAGAGGAGTTAGAAGATCTGGACGAGGACGTACAAGCAACCAGCTACGAGATAAGGGACCACTATACTGCTCTATCAATACGGTTCTCCTTTCTTCACCAGATCGCACTAGCAACCCCGTCGAGGCCCAAGGAGAGCGGCCACACGTCGAATCCTTTCCAGGGACGTACGAACACTTTAGCTCAGGATAACACCAATGATCATATTCCGCCAACGGCAACTATCATATCAATTCAAGATCCGCTCCCGTCGCATGACATGCAGTGCTCACCGCGTGACACTCACAACGTGTCATCCACACGCGACCGGACGACAACCCTGTTCACATCGTCCACAGTGCAACAAACTGATCCAACGCCACAGAACGTCTTGAATCAGTCACTCGCTCAAGATCGTCTGGACCGGAAAACAGATATAACCTCAGCAGGCGACAAGCCGTCGCAGTCAGTGATCTCTACGAACACGGTACAGGATGTACAATGCCCTGTTACGGTAATTCATAACGTAGAGAGTAGCGGGTTAACTCCCGTCAACGACACCGAGGTAAATCTAGAGTCGAAACTTAAGATAGACTCTCCGGAATCCACAAAGACCAAGCTATCCAGGAACAAGTCTTCCTCGTTCAACACTTCGACGGTTGATAACCCGTCCCGCAACACATCATCTGTAACACCTGACGTAGACATCGTATCGGAAACTCCTTCTCCGTGACATAACGTGAAGAATCCTCCTTCTCCATGGCCGAGAAGGGCCACACCTACGAATGGCCCGAAACGACATAATTTTTACGTTATTGCTACCGTGAATAATCATTTCCTTGATACCGATAGTTTTCAGGTTATCCCATTGGATCACAACACTTGTCCACTGAGCACAGAGTTCGCTACGTCGGACAAGTCTCGGACCACCACCTTCTCTCTGGAGTCACCCTTGAATCCAACACTGTCGAGACATTCTTCCATGTCAAAACAAATCCATATCATGGATTCCACGCCGCCCAACGCTCCTTCTCCACCAAGGATCATCAATCCGAGAACGCGACTCTGGCGGATCATCGGGGGGAGCCCATTCTCCCAATCGACAAAACAACTCCGCGTCGGGTTTGACGAACCTATAACCAGCACCACCGGAATTCCTAACCACGACATTTCCTGGCCCGACGTATACCAGGACACTTCTTGGGCAGGAAATTCTCATAACTCTTTTTCGACTGATATGTTCCATGACTACTCCGGGGCCGAGATATTCAACGACAGCTCCTGGGAAGAGGTATTCATCGCCAATTCCATAACCTATGTATTTCACGACACGTCCTGGGTCGTGATCTCCAGCACATGGCTACCATTTCGTGGCTACAAGGGCGACGACCATCCGCATCACGAGGTAGATGACGAGCTCTCAACCCAACGGATCTTCGGTCGTGTCATCAAATTCACCCTGGCGACGACGCCATCACATGGACGGCCACAATTCATACGGGAACGAGCAGATTGGATCGAGATGCCGATCAGTTCCACCCATCACCGATGCAACCCTATCCAGCGGAACACGAGCAACCAACAACCCACAAGAAGTGGGAGAGGAGATTTAATTATTTCTACTTAGCAGAGTTTTGATCGGTGCCCTCTCAACGGAGGGAGTATGTCACGTCGCGTGAAGTGGTCCGCGCGACGTCTCTAGCTACCTGGCCGCCAAGAGTCTACACCGCTATTCAGACCCCCAATAAACCTAAGGATCCACCATAAACTTAGACATTTAGTTCACTGTTGTCTCGATATTTATAATTCCCTTCTATCAATCTTGAAGGAATCGCTGTACTTACAAGTATTGTCTGTTTATGGATGGTCCCTGAAACAGTCCTTAGGTTTGTTATGCGTTCGTATGACCTGCGGAGAAAGCGAATATTTCCTTAACGGGACATCTGGTTTTCCCATGAACAAAAGGAACACCCTTGCCGAGCTTCTTCCCGCAGCGCGACGCACAGCACTGTTTCTACGACTCTCGGACAGTCAACATCTGGCTTGGACTCCACACGAGCGAGCATAGTCAGTTAGTTAATCGTTTCACTTCGTTACTTCTGTTTCTTCGCGAAGTCCGCGCTCTTACGGAATATCGTATCTCCAAGTATCGTCTCTGTATCGTACAACACATCTATCGGTGAAACTCGTCAGTGTAAGAATTGTTGGAAAATATAAATTTTATAGCTCTGTGATTCACAGTGTTATACTAACTTAATTACCCCTATTATCCTAACCGAAATAAGGGGATCGATCTAATCGTGGTGTCGAGTCGTGCAATCGTAACGGGAATTTACGACTCCCGTTGACGCGTTTTCTCGCGACCGCGTCTCCCCGCGATTGGTCGAAAATACAATTACACTATATAACATTATACGTTATAACGAAATACTATATAACGTTATACGATATACCATCATACTATATAACGTTATAAGTTATAACGTGATACTATATAACGTTATACGTTATACCATTATACTATATAACGTTATACGTTATAACGTGATACCATATAACGATATACGTTATAACGTAATTCTATCTAACGTTATACGTTATAACGTAATGCTATATAACGTTATACGTTATAACGTAGTGCTATATAACGTTGTACGTTATATCGAAATGCTATATAACGTTAGACGATATACCATTATACTATATAACGTAATGCGTTATAACGTAATACTATATAACGTTCTACGTTATAACGTGATACTATATAACGTTAAGCGATATACCATTATAGCATATAACGTTATAAGTTATAACGTAATACTATATAACGTTATACGTTATAACGTGATACTATATAACGATATACGTTATAACGTAATGCTATATAACGTTATATCTTATAACGTGATACTATATAACGTTACACGTTATAACATTACACTACATAACATTATACGTTATAACGTAATACTACATAATGTTATACGTTATACCATTATACTATATAACGTTATGCGTTATAACGTAATACTATATGACGTTGTACGTTATAACGTGATACTATATAACGTTATACGATATACCATTATACTATATAACGTTATGCGTTATAACGTAATACTATATAACGTACTACGTTATCACGTAATACTATATAACGATATGCGTTATAACGTAATACTATATAACGGCATACGATATACCATTATACTATATAACGCTGTGCGATATAACATTATACTATATAACATTATACGCTATAACGTAACACTATAATATGGTATAATATATGTCGGAGATGAAAGAACACTGGAGCCTCTTCAGAACTTGGGGAATATCCCGTAATATTGTAATCCAGATTTTATCATAGCCATAATTAAACAATTGTCATTCAATCCGATTGTGTTTATTCGAGATTCGTAACAATGAGCTTGGGCTCGAGGCGACAACCAGTCGCCAACGTAGCCGCGGTCAAGGGATAAACGTTTACCTAAACAAAGGCATAGAGTAACCGTATAGCTCTCCTTGAAAAATA
>JACXIM010008865.1:0-10131 GCA_014737505.1 Bombus sibiricus | reverse complement strand
GAGATCTTCAGTAAGGAAAAAGAATCTACTTTTCATATTCATATAATCGTCATTTCCACCACAGGGATCGAATAGTGTAACATTTTTTTATTATTATTTAATTTGTATTTTACAATTTGTCCAGCTGGACATTCGGTAAATTTTTCTACCTAGTGTAACATAACCAAATGTCAGATATTATCCAGATAACGTATGTTTCTTATACATTTTTTCTAGATCAAACTTGCACCAACGCATTTGTAAAATCTTTTTGATTAAAATGAGACCAAACATGTAACGTGTAATTTCAATTATATTTACTTACCAATGTGCATTTAATAACTTTTAGCATAAGCAAATATGCTATGATTTGTATCGTGCTTTTTGTCATTTTGATTGGAAACATTTAACAAACAGTTGGTGAAAGTTCTATTCATTACAAATTAAAAGTAAGAAAATTTGATTTTTGAGCTGAAGGTCGCAGCTTATTGCGAGGATCCATATTTTATATGTTGCCAAACACTCCGACTGTCAGTCCCTCTTTCTCATCCTCTTTCACTCGCATTATTCTTTTCTACGTTTGCCACGTTTAGCACTTCATTGTCGCTGGCTTCAGGAATAGATTCATTTCTACTTTTATTTCACTCTCTAATTGCGGAATTTAGGTCACGAATTTGTTGCAATTATTGCAGATTTCCGGCATATGACTTATTTACGTAATAAGTGATTAGAGAAAGGAATTGTAAACTCTGTATGTATGTAGTATCGGACCCGGAGGAACCCCCAAAATGTAGTAACAATCCCGGACGAACCCCCAAGAACGTACTGATATTAGTGATTTATTTAAAGTAAATGGATTGTACAGATGTTGATTAGACAGAAGGACGATGATTGTTTAACATGAACTAGAAACTAATAACATAATAATAACTCGACATAATTTAAACGACTCAATGGTTCATTTGCAACTCTCAAATGAACCACACTCTCTCGACAACGCAATTCGCACTCTCTCTGATTTCTCGATCCACACTCTCTGATTTCTCGTCTAACACTCCGCTAATTTGTTCTTCTCCCGTAGCGTCCTTTTGTCCCTTGTCCTATCCCCACCACGCACGTGCTCCGCAATCGCTTGTGGCCAGAGTCACGTAGGCCCTTTCCACGAAACGATAATAATTGTAATTCGATCTGAAGAAGGACAGACGACATACTTCGGCTTTCTCGCGACTTTGTTTATAGTTCGCTATCTCTTTGGCCTGTTCCACGATACTACATTTTTACATTACAATGGAAGCGCCGTTGACATAACGCAATTATTTGATTTATGCAAAACGAAACTATAATTGTTAAATTATGTTTCTCTTTGTGAAGATTATCCGTAGACCTCTTTAAAAAGTAATATATAAGAAGGCCTCAACTATAACCAATTTTCTATATTATTTAAAACATTTTTTCACTTACTATTTGTTGGAAATGCTAATCCGTGGCAAGTAATAGGACTGAAAGTATGAAGATTCTGAAACATGGATACAATCAATAAAGAAACGAATGAAAATGGGACCAATGAAGGATTCAATAAAATGAATTCTCCCGAGGAATTCTACGCCGGTAGTGCGATCCTTGTGACTGGAGCAACCGGATTCGCAGAAATAGGTCTTCTGGAAAAACTGATTCGCGTGTGTCCGCGCATCGTTGCATTTTTATAATTATTCGTCCAAAAACTAAGGAAACGATAGAACAACGATTTAAGAAGCTCATAGATGATCCCGTTCGTAAATATTACTCTTGTTTCGTTCAATGTTTAAGCACGTCAGGAGCCAAATTGATTGACTTTCTTTTCTGGAATTGAGCTGGTATTTCTTCGTCTTCAGATTTACGATGATATTAAAGCAAAACACCCCTCAGCTTTCAGCAAAGTTTATCCCATGAAAGGTGATGTGAGTCTGCCTGATTTAGGTCTTTCGCGAGAAGACAGAAATCTGTTGTTACAGAAAGTAAACATAATGTTTCACGCCTCGGCCACTGTGAGATTCAACGAGCCGTTACACGTGGCTATTAATGTGAATACAAAAGGTACTGCTCGTGTCATCGAACTTTGAAACGAACTGAGGCATCCAATTAGCTTCGTCCATGTTAGTGTCACGTAAAATTAAACTTATATTTTAAAGATGAGGAGGTTGAGTCGTAACACAACTGCTATCTTTAATTTCTAACAAAGTTTATTGAATTACAATAATCGTGACTTAAGATGTTGACTATTCTAACGGTGAAGAACTAGTGAGTTGGAGTCGCGATGCTGTGCCCGAGGAAAGCTGGTGATGGGTGTGTCTAAAAGTAAAGGACCATCGGATTTGTTCATGACAATTTGGTTAGGAAAGTGAGGGCAGTAGACATTGCTTCTAATTGGTTGAAAGAAGGTTGGTGGACTAGGAAGGGTGTTAACCGCCCTCGATAGATAGTTGCTAGTATGAAGTGAGAAAAACTAACTTTCCCAGGTCTTTCCGTAATAAACAATAGGCTTTGGAAACGAATCAGTAAAGAAATGTTTGGTCTGAAGGACTTTGGTTAGAAAATGCTTAAGATTTATGCTAGGTCCTTAAGGCTATTGAGGGTATGTAGTAAGGATGTGCGGACATCTGCCTGCCATCCTTCCCGCGGTGTGGCCTGGTCTAGGTAGAGTGTCGCCAGACGTAACAGTAGGTTCTTGAAGTAATTGAGGGTACGCACACATCTAGTCGTCTAATGTGGATTGACGTTATAACGGCATAGCGCTTTGTGTCGCGAAGCCGTTGGAAAGTTCCGTAGTCGAGTGCCGCCACAATCATTATTATAGTTCAAGTTTGTTGTTGCTCACAAATATGAGAATTCTTTCCAATCTATTTAGCGCTACATTTCTGGTAATCGAAAATCACAAATAACTTCTAAACCAATTTAATGTTACCAGGTATCGTTCTGTTAATCAGTAGATGATGTGCAACAGCAATACGGGGCAGGAGAGATGCAAGATTGGATATAGTGCCTGTCGATTTCGTAGTCGACATGATAATATGTACTGCATGGCATATCACACTACATGGTGATCGTGAAGTTAAAGTTTACAACTGCACGAACAACTCATACCTTTTTAAGTAATATGTGGCGGCACCCGCCACGGAACTTTCCGCCGGCTTCGCGATACAAAGCGTTAAGCCGCCAAAACGCAACATCGACGTGTCCAATGTACCATTGATATCCCTATGCTCTTTCCGCCGAATCCTCGGAAGAACACATATGCGGCAACCGCCGCGGCACATCTAATAAACGCGTGCTAGTAGGGATGTCGATGGGCATCTAAGGCAAGAATCCCTTCTCGAAAAAGATTCATTCGGTTCCGAGCTGCGAAGTGCGTAATATTTTACGTGTCTGTGCGAAACAAAACCATCGACTGTTAATTGTTATTTTGTTTATCGCTTTTTTGTTAAACGTTAATAAAGTTAATTGTTGTTGTTAAACATATTCGAGTGTTTCTTCAGTATCAATCACAACACATATCCACCTCAAAGATTTATTATGAATTTTTTTCAACTAATGTAATTCGATTGTTAGAGTATTCCAAAAGTTTCAGTTTATTAACACTAAACCTACCAGCGGCGATCAAATTGACCGCTCTTGAACTTCTACACAAATTTAACCATATTTAAACTTTATCAAATCACTTCATAATTTCTCACTTTTCCTAAAACATGCATACAGTATATTTTTCGGTATTTACTTTTAGTTTGCTCTTTTATTTTCTGAGAAAGATTTGTACTCTGCCTTCCCTACCGTGAGCGGTCATTTTGACCGTCCGACAAGATATATTAGTTATTTTTAAAATAAATGCAATCAGTACAAAGAAAAGGCTATTTCAAAGGCAGATGACAAACAAAATCAGTAATAACAAATAATAGCAGCTGTTACACCCATAATCTTGTTATAAAACATAATCCATCCCTCGATCAAGATGGCCACCAGCTGTCAAAACATATCAACTCAGGCCCATAATAATTCTAAGGAACCGCCATAAAATTTAGCATTTTTTACAGTCCATTGTTACAAACATTTTAAAAGTCGAGAAGTTTCTTAGGGTTATTACTTATTGCGATAAAACACGGGAAAAGCTTTCCTAATTCCACCCTCGAATAACCGTTGGTAGAGAACAGCCAATACTCATCAATATTTTCGTGTAAACATCGCCGTCACAGACCATATTCTTAGTTGCTATTGTTCTTTCGACTAGAATACATCTCAGTTTGTTAATCTATCAGTCGACATCTAAACTTGTTATCTCTAAAACTCAGACAGAAAGCATCTCAAAGCGTTTTGTGTAAAGTTGTTATAAAAGGAAAAGTAAAGTATATCAAATTTGATAATAATTTTGTATTCCGTACATGGTATTATTCTGTGATAAATATTTATAAGGTGGTTGTTGGTGAAGGTGCCAACAAGAAATACTCTTGATGTTCAACAAAAAAGGTTTATTAAACTATTAACAATCAACAATCAACAATTAACAATTTACGATCAACGATTAACGATTAACGATTAACGATTAATGATTAACTATCAACGATCAACGATTAACAATCAAGAGTTAATAATCACGTATCTCGAATTGTGTTTGCTTCGCTATGATACTAGATCTTTCGCACTTCGCAGCTCGGAGCAGAATGAATCTTTTGTTCGAAACCAAACGGATTTTTTTCTTTGTTGCCCCTCGATATCCCCACTACGCACGCGTTTATTAGATTTCCGCGACAGTTGCCGCGTATGCATTCTTGCGAATATTCGGCGAAAGAATCGTAGTGATATCAATGGTACATTAGGCATGTCGGCCTTACGCTTTGAAGGTATAGCGCTTTGTGTCGCGAAGCCGTTGGAAAGTTTCGTGGTCGAGTGCCGCCACATTTACCCTAGAAATGCCAAGACTTAAAAAAAAAAGACAAAAAGGAAAGAAATTATCGTTGACAGCAAAAGGTGAGAACCAACGAATCGAAACTGGGCCTGATGAGATAATTCGGAGAGAAATACATGCAAGTCCCACACTTAGTAGGGCATCAGTTCATAATATTTTTAGCGATATGCTAAACGGCATATAATGAAAGGACAAGTAAAGACGGCATTTTATCTTATCATTGATCACCGTATATGAGATCATATAATAAAATGCACGGAAGAAGAAGCAAGTAGAGTATTGGGGACTAAGAGAGAGCTTGTACATGCAACAAAACTAGATTGGAGTTAGGTTATATATGTTATATGCTATATGCTATATAAAAAATTTAGATGTCTCATATTTGCGGAATAAAATTTTTAGCCCTGTATTTTTTTCAAGAACAATGAGCAGGAGTGACTTTGCTGAAATTATGAGGTTTATACGTGTTACGCCACGAGGCTCACCACAGGCCGTATTCTTAACCGTCGCTCGTGGCACTACAACGTCGCAGCCGAACCGTCTCAATCGGCCCGACAAAAATACAATGTATCGACAAGAGCGAGTTCCAGAACCTTCGAATCGGTCCGTTTTTTTTTACGACGCACATAAGGTGACACGCGTGATCATGGCGTGATCGATGGCGTGACCCGAGCACTGGTGGGGGTCGCCTCCCAGAGAACACAAAGGGACCATCGAAGGGCAATCAGTACCGATCGAGGATCCAACTAAAACGCATTAACGAAGTCCAACGAGGAAAACCAAGTCGCTTCGACTACTAACCAGATCAACCAATTCTTGTAAAAGTTGAGTTCGATTAACATCAAAATATCTGTACAATATCTCAATAATTTGTGACGTGCTCTTTGTATTATTTCTACATTTTGGAATATACTATTTTTTGTTAACCCTGTTAATTCAGTGTTAATATCATTTAACCACCTCTGTTATCCTAACCGAAACAGGGGAACGACTAATTCGCGGCGTCGATTATCAAATCGTAGCGAGAATTTACGCCTCTCGCTGACGCGCTTTCCTCGCGATCGCATCTCTCCGCGAACGGTCGTAACAATACGATTTGATAAGAAGAGCGAAAGAAGTCAACGTTTACGAACCAATAAATTTGCAATGGTATCTACAGTATGGAGCCAATTTACAGAGAATCCACAAAATTGTTATAAACCTGGTGCATACATTATTTTTATATAAAGAATCGCAGGAAAAGAACCATGCAATAAAACTATCAACAAGTTTAGATTCATTACTACAAAAAACTTTTCAAGTAAAAATTTGTAAAGGTTACAAAATTACGAAAATTTGTTTAAGATGCAGGAAATATTTATGCGGCAAATGTACGTTTGATAATGAGATAATTTGTAAAAAATGCAGCAAAGTTGAATAAGATATATCTCTATATAAATAAAAGTGTAATTCTATTTAAGTCTATAATTGAAATTAAACAAAAGTAAATTTTATGAAAGTTCATCATTTTATACACATTTAGTTATAAATTAACCATTATCTAAGTTAAATCATAAAAACTATTACTTCTTTAATCACTGGTCGTTTTGACCGTGTCACGTAAAATGACACAAAGGAAATAGAAAAATAAAAAAGGAAATTTAGAATGAAAAATAAAAGAAGAAACTTTATTTTTTTCTGACACAGTTCACAAATTTTACTTCCGAGCTCTAGGCGTGGCTTTTCGAGACTGACTCTTACAACTCGATTTCCGATCGGTCTCGGTTATTTGTCTTTTGTCACCCCTCAATATCCCCACCATCCACCCGCTTGTTACGTGTCCGCGACCGTTACCACGCGCGCTTTCTTCTCGAATATTCGGCAGAAGAACCGTTGAGATATTGATGGCTCATTAGGTACTTTGGCGACATACATTGTCGCCGAACGCCGCTACATCTTTATGCCCGACAACAGTCCATCGGATTTAAAAGGGGCGCCGGTCGTGACAACCGCACTCGGTAGGAATAGATATACACGAAGTGTCGGTAGGTTTAGTGTTAAAGCAACGTGGACAATGGAAATACAATAAACGTAGATTATAAAAGTTCACTTTTGCTCTCAATGCTTCAATTTAGAAAAATAGTAATATAACATAATATTTATTTAAATTACATACTATTTCCCGAGGTACTCGGATGATAATAAACATTTCTTTAAGTATAATTCCATTCACGTGGGCGAACGCTGCCGCATCCCGCCGTGTTTCCGGTTGGGCCGTGTCCCCGGAGGAGACCCTCTCGGACCACCTCTACATTTTGATGGAGGTGGAGGTTGATGGCGCAATGAGCGGCCATTCGAACTGGGCGTGCGGACCCACCGGCTCATCGGGAAGGAGAAGAAGATTCCCGCGGTGGGCAATGACCCACCGCGACGAGGACTTCATGGCAGCGGCCGCTATGGCCATCGCCTGGTCGGAAGAATCCCCGACCGCCGAGGGCGCGGAGGCGGGTGCGGTCCGGCTAAGGCGCGACATGCACGCGATCTGCGATTCGTGTATGCCGCGGTCGGGACCCCCGCGTCGCGCTGGCGCGGTGTACTGGTGGTCCGAGGAGATCGCTCGTCTCCGCGAAGCGTGCATCCGCGCCCGGCGCCAGTACACCAGATCCCGCCGTAGGCGGCGGGTGGACGAAGCCGCGGTGGCCCATTTGTACGGGGCCTACCGCGAAGCGCGGAGACCCCTGCAGCGAGCCACCAAGGACGCGAAGAGGCGGGCTTGGGAGGAGCTTCTGGCCAGCGTCGACTCCGATCCCTGGGGGCGCCCTTACAAGATGGTGCTAAATAAACTCCGTCCATGGGCGCCCCCCGCAACGGAGAGCATGGACCCCCGGTTTCTGGAGGAGGTTGTCGGCACCCTGTTCCCGGGAACAGCGGGCGAGGAAGACGGCGGACTTACCGGGGAGGAGGAGTGGGAACCTCAATCGCCGGAGGAAGAGCCACGTGACACCGCGGGAGGCTGGAGCTCGGAATTGGGAGTCACCGAGGAAGAATTGGCGGAGGCTGTCAGGAAGATCGGAGCACGAAAGGCCCCGGGACCCGACCGAGTTCCATCCCGCTTATGGAAAGATGTCGCTGGGGCAGTGGCCCCGAGACTAATGCGTCTGTTCACCGGATGCCTGTCCCGGGGCGAATTCCCCGTTTCGTGGAAGGAGGGGCGGATGGTCCTGCTGCCGAAGCCGGGACGCTCTCCAGATTCGCCTTCCGCCTTCCGGCCTGTATGCCTTTTGGACGAGGCTGGCAAGCTACTGGAGAGAGTGGTGGCTGCCCGCCTCGAATCGCATCTGTCCTGGGGTGTTCCCGGGCTGCACGACGGCCAGTTCGGCTTCCGAAGGGGGCGGTCTACGGCTGACGCTGTCGCCCGTGTCCGCTACTTCGTAGAGGAGGCGCAGCGGCGTGGTTGCGTAGCGTTGGCGGTGTCGCTAGACGTGGTAAACGCCTTCAACAGCATTCCCTGGGACAGGATATGCCGGGCCATCGAGTTCCACCGGGTACCCGAGTACCTGCGGGGTGTGGTTCGGGCGTTCCTCCGGGACAGGAGCATCGTCTACACTGTCCGGGGCGGGGAGATAACTGGGAGGGCGGTGCACCGCGGGGTCCCGCAGAGCTCGGTGTTGGGGCCATTGGTGTGGAACATCGCGTACAACGCGGTACTTCGGACGCCGATGTCTCCGAACTCGGCCCTGACGTGCTACGCCGACGACACGTTGGTGCTGGTCTGGGATACGGCATGGGATAGAGCGGTCCGTCTGGCAGAGCTGGCGGTGGCCTCCGTGGTCGCCGAGATTAAGAGATTGGGGTTGAGGGTGTCCCCTGAGAAGTCCGAAGCGATGTGGTTCTGCCGCAGGGCTGATCACGGGACGCCACCAGCGGGCTATCATCTGAGGTAGGAGGGGGCTGAGATCAGGGTCGGAACCAACATGAGGTATCTGGGCCTGACCCTCGATAGCCACTGGATCTTCGGCGCTCACTTCGAGCGCCTGGTGCCGTCTGTCGAGGTGACAGCGAACGCCTTGGGGCGCTTGCTGCCTCGGCTGGGCAGGCCTGGCGCCGGGGTGCGCCAGCTGTATGCCGGCGTGGTTCGATCGAGACTCCTCTATGGAGCTCCGATCTGTGCGAAGGAGCTGATGGCTAACCGTCGCAGTCTCCTGCTGGTCAGGAGGCTGCACAGGACGGTGGCCATCAGGGTAGTGAGAGGTTACCGCACCATTTCGGGGGCGACAGCGGCGGTGCTCGCCGGGTTTCCCCCGTTTGAATTACAGGCCCTGAGGTGCCGCGAGATATATCTCTGCACTCGGGGTCTGTCGGGCGGGGTTGGCCCGGTGGACGCCGACGTTAGAGTTCGGACTCGGCGAGTATTGCTCGACAGATGGCGCGCCGGCCTCGACACGAGACCGGGCGCCCCGGGGTTGAGGGTTCTCGGGGCCGTCCTTCCAAACTGGGATGCTTGGTTGGACGGTGGCGGGCCTCCCCTGACCTACAGGGTGACACAGATGCTCACCGGACATGGTTGATTCGGTGAGTACCTGCACCGAATCGGGAAAGAGGCGACCGCGCGTTGCCACCACTGCGATGCGAGCGTGGGCTCGGCGCAGCACACTCTGGAGCACTGCCCGGCGTGGACGCTGCCGCGCCACGACCTCATCGCAGAAATCGGGTGGGATCTCTCGTCGTCGGCGATCCTCGCGACTCTGTTGGCGAGTGAGAGAGGGAGGAGGGCCGTGACTTCCTTCTGCGAGCGGGTTATGCTTCGGAAGGAGGCTGCGGAGAGGGTGAGGGTGCGGAGCTCTCACCCCGAAAGAATTAGGCGGCGGGGGCGCGGCGGGAGACGCGGGCGTCTCGCGGCGCGCTGGGTCCGATGTGCCCCCCGGAGTGGTTCAAATTTAGGCGCTGGCAACTGAGCGCCCGGGGCCGCCAAGCGGTCCGATAGGGGACCGGACTGCCTGGCACGGCGGCTCTGGAGACCAGGCGCGGTGTGACATGGCCTCACACCGCTCCATTAGGCGATGTATTGTGCGCGGAGGGGGGCCCGGTGTGTCGTCGCACCGGTTCCCGGGCCCCTCTCGATCGCAGCCGAGACGGTCGTCGTGGAGGTTTTAGTCGGTTGGAGTCCGGCACTACCACGCCGCTTTCCCCAAAAGCGGCCTGGTGTCCGTGCGGATTTCCTCCACGTTAATAAAAAAAAA
>JACXIM010008864.1:0-12428 GCA_014737505.1 Bombus sibiricus | reverse complement strand
GCGGAACCGACTCACGGTCAAGAAGAGGAGGACGGCGCATACCTGCGGAGGAGGGTGCGCCATCTGGAAAGTGAGGTCAGTCGTCTCCAAGAGATGGTGGAACGGCTGACCAAGGAATGCACAGTGTGGGTAGCAAGGGCTGGTCATAATGATGGTGAAGGACAAGAGGTGGGGATCACCTCTAGGAGGGGGGCGAAAGGAAGCGCCCTCGGGGCCCCAACGGGAGAGATTATGGGTCCTCCTCCCCCACCTCCACCACACCCCTGGTCAGCGTCGCGCCGCTTTCGCTGTTCCGACGGGTTGGGGAGATATGCGAAAAAAGAGAATATAGCGGACAGATTAGGTGGTCCGGGACCCCGTGATCCGCTAGAGGACCTCAAGATCCTTTTCTTCCGTAAGATAGAGGAGTCGTGGCGAGAAATTATGCCGGAGGGAGCGATCCCCCCTGCTACGGACGTTGCCGTCGCCTCAAGAACCGTGCAAGCAGGGTCGCGGCCGGCGAGGGACACCTCGCGGTCGACCATGGAGTCGTCGGCCAACGAGGCAGGATTCACCACCGTTATAGGAGGAGGAAAAGGAAGAGCGAGGCGAAAGAACAGGAAGCCAGCGGCGCAGCCTCTTCCAACGGTCCGTGTGCCGACCGAGGGCGCGAGAACCGGGGGACGGGTACCGTCGTCTCTGCCGTCGTCGACGCTGCGGGCGGGGGCTCCGGCGCCCGGGAGGGGGGCGGCCGGCGGTGGCGGATCAAAAGTGAGGACTTTCGCGGAGGTGGCCGCTCGGCCTCCGGTGCGAGCCCGCACGGGGAGAGAACTCATGCGGGGAGCGGGTAGCGGTGACGGAGGGGGAGCTATCGGGACAGGGAAGGGACGTAGCGTTGGCGAGCGGGGTAAAGAAGCGCCTAGCCTTCCCCGACCCCCGCGGAGTGCCGCGGTATCCCTCACCGTGAGGGACGGCTCGGGCTTCACGTACAGGGACACAATGTCGGTGATGAAAAGGGAAATCAAGCTCTCCGAACTCGGCATCGCGGAGTTAAGACCGAGAAAGGCGATCACGGGTGCGTTGCTGTTCGAGATCTCAGGCGAGGACGCCGCGAGCAAAGCATCGGGACTGGCCCAGCGGATGTCGGCCGTGCTGAAGGACCTGCCCGCGAAGGTGGCTGTGCCGCGAAAGACCGCCGAGCTAAGAGTGACCGGACTGGAGGACTTAGTTAAACCGGAGGTGGTGGTGGCCCCTGTTGCCGAGGCCGGGGGCTGCCGTGCCGACGAGGTCAGCGCGAGAGCAATACGCTCCACTCCTCGGAGCCTCGGGTCGGTGTGGCTACGCTGCCCGTTGACAGCGGCCAGAAAAATCAGCGGAGGTAAGATTAATATAGGTTGGTCAGCGGCGAGGGTCTCCCCTCTCCCGGCGCGCCGTCTCCACTGCTTCAGGTGCATGGAATCGGGTCACGTACGCCGGGATTGCACGTCGACAGTCGAACGGTCAGAGCGCTGCTACCGATGCGGGGCGGAAGGACATCGCGCCAGTGACTGCTCGGCACGAGTACCCAAGTGTCCGGTGTGCACGGACCTTGGGCTACCCCCGTCACACCGTATGGGGTCACTGGCTTGCAAACCGCCGGCCCGTAAGAAAAGGACCGCACAGGAGGTAAGGACTGTTTTAGGCAACGACGGGAAAGCGGCGACGAGGGAAAAAACTACGCCGCCACCGAATGACCCCACGAAGGCCAGAATAGAGGATGGAGAAGTCGGACGCACCGACCGCGAGGGGAACGGCCCGGAGGAGGCTATGGAGACGGATCCTTCCTCGACGTAAGCGGAAGAAGAAGAGGAGGACAGCTGCTCTTGCAGTGTAATCTTAACGGCTCCCGCCGGGCTCTGGACATAATGTTCCAGACCTTGGCGGAGCGGCGGATCGGGTTGGCAGCGGTGGCCGAACCATACAGTGACAAACATACGTGACGACGCGTCACGGGGCGCTGGGGATCTGACCGGCTTGGTCGCCATATTCTGACCTGGGACCGCGGGAGGCCCGCCCCCCTGCTCGGTGATCGAGCGAGGACGAGGCTTCGTGGCCGTGAAATGGGGTGACTTGGCCGTGGTGGCCGTTTACGTGTCGCCCAACATCGGCCGGTCGGAGTACGTGTAACCCCAAATTCTTTCACCCTGACGTCACCTTAGGCGACCACCTCTAAGTATCCTCCGGATAGTTGACACCTCGCCACTCTGAGAAAGAACTTCCGAGAATAATACCCCCTCCATCATTTCCATCGTTCTCGCGTAGTATTTAGACTCCGAATAATGACGGCCAGGCCAGTCTGAATTGTAAGCCGATACTGGAGCACTGTAATCTTGGTACTCAAGGGCCTTCGACTCTTGAGAAATAAAGTTTCACATATATCATCACGAGAGTTATTTTTTACGTGACATACGCCTCCTTACTGGACGGACTCGCAGCTTGCGTGAGGCGCTTGGGCGCCTGTCCGTCACTGGTCCTCGGGGACTTCAGCGCCCATTCAACGGCATGGGGCTCCCGCAGGACCGACAGGAGGGGGCACGGCGTGCAGGACAGGGCGGCTGCACTCGACCTCCGTCTTATGAACCGGGGGTCCACCAGCACGTGCGTGGCGTGGCAGGGCGAGTCCATAGTGGACCTCACGTGGGCGAACCCTGCCGCATCCCGCCGTGTTTCCAGTTGGGCCGTGTCCCCGGAGGAGACCCTTTCTGACCACCTCTACATTTTGATGGAGGTGGAGGTTGATGGCGCGATAGGCGGCCGTTCGTACGGGGCGCGCGGACCCATTGGCTCATCGGGAAGGAGAAGAAGATTCCCGCGGTGGGCCGTGACCCACCGCGACGAGGACTTCATGGCACCGGCCGCTATGGCCATCGCCTGGTCGGAAGAATCTGACCAGGGCGACGAAGGCGCGGAGGCGGGAGCGATCCGGCTGAGGCGCGACATGCACGCGATCTGCGATTCGTGTATGCCGCGGTCGGGACCCCCGCGTCGCGCTGGCGCGGTGTACTGGTGGTCCGAGGAGATCGCTCGTCTCCGCGAAGCGTGCATTCGCGCCCGGCGCCAGTATACCAGATCCCGCCGTAGGCGGCGGGTGGATGAAGCCGCGGTGGCCCATCTCTACGGGGCATACCGCGAAGCGCGGAGATCCCTGCAGCGAGCCATCAAGGACGCGAAGAGGCGGGCTTGGGAGGAGCTTCTGGCCAGCGTCGACTCCGATCCCTGGGGGCGCCCTTACAAGATGGTACTAAATAAACTCCGTCCATGGGCGCCTCTCGCAACGAAGAGCATGGACCCCTGGTTTCTGGAGAAGGTTGTCGGCACCCTAGTCCCGGGAGCGGCGGGCGAGGAAGACAGCAGACTTACCGAGGAGGAGGAGCGGGAACCTCAATCGCCGGAGGAAGAACCACGTGACACTGCGGGAGGCTGGAGCTCGGAATTGGGAGTCACCGAGGAAGAATTGGCGGAGGCTGTCGGGCAGATCGGAGCACGGAAAGCCCCGGTTCCCGACGGAGTGGGACGACGCCGGGGCCTTGGCCCCGAGACTAATGCGTCTGTTCACCGGATGCCTGTCACGGGGCGAATTCCCCGTTTCGTGGAAGGAGGGACGGATGGTCCTGCTGCCGAAGCCGGGACGCTCTCCAGATTCGCCTTCCGCCTTTCGGCCTGTATCCCTTTTGGACGAGGCTGGCAAGCTACTCGAGAGAGTGGTGGCTGTCCACCTCGAGTAGCATCTGTCCCGGGGTGTTCCCGGGCTGCACGACGGCCAGTTCGGCTTCCGAAGGGGGCAGTCTACGGCCGACGCTGTCGCTCGGGTCCGCTCCTTCGTAGAGGAGGCGCAGCGGCGTGGTTGCGTGGCGGTGTAGGTGTCGCTGGACGTGGTAAACGCCTTCAACAGCATCCCCTGGGACAGGATATGCCCTGCCCTCGAGTTCCATCGGGTACCCGTGTACCTGCGGGGTGTGGTTCGGGCGTTCCTCCAGGACAGGAGCATCGTCTACACTGTCCGGGGCGGGGGGATAACTGGGAGGGCGGTGCACCGCGGGGTCCCGCAGGGCTCGGTGTTGGGCCCATTGCTGTGGAACATCGCGTACGACATTGTGCTGCGGGTGCCGATGCCTCCGGACGCGGCGCTGACGTGCTACGCCGACGACACGTTGGTGCTGGTCTGGGACACGGCGTGGGGTAGAGCGGTCCGTCTGGCAGAGCTGGCGGTGGCCTGCGTGGTCGCCGAGATCAAGAGATTGGGGTTGAGGGTGTCCCCTGAGAAGTCCGAAGCGATGTGGTTTTGCCGCAGGGCTGATCACGGGACGCCTCCAGCGGGCTATCACCTGAGGCTGGAGGGGGCTGAGATTAGGGTCGGAACCAGCATGAAGTATCTGGGCCTGACCCTCGACAGCCACTGGACCTTCGGCGCTCACTCCGAACGCCTGGTGCCGTCTGTCGAGGCGACAGCGAACGTCTTGGGGCGCTTGCTCCCTCGGCTGGGTGGGCCCGGCGCCGGGGTGCGCCGGCCTTATGCCGGCGTGGTCCGATCGAGACTCCTCTACGGAGTTCCGATCTGGGCGAAGGAGCTGATGGCTAACCGTCGCAGTCTCCTGGTGGTCAGGAGGCTGCACAGGGCGGTGGCCATCAGGGTAGTTAGAATTGCAGGCCCTGAGGTGTCGCGAGATTTATCTGTATACTCGGGGTCTGTCGGGCGGGGTTGGCCCGGTGGGCGCCGACGTTAGAGTTCGGACCCGGCGAGCATTGCTCGACAGATGGCGCGCCGGTCTCGACACGAGACCGGGCGCTCCGGGGTTAAGGGTTCTCGAGGCCGTTCTTCCAAACTGGGATGTTTGGTTGGACGATGGCGGGCCTCCCCTGACTACAGGGTGACGCAGATGCTCACCGGACATGGTTGCTTCGGGGAGTACCCGCACCGAATCAGGAAGGAGACGACCGCGCGTTGCCATCACTGCGATGCGAACGTGGACTCGGCGCAGCACACGCTGGAGCACTGCCCGGCGTGGGCGCTGCCGCGCCACAACCTCATCGCGGAAATCGGGTGGGATCTCTCGCCGTCGGCGATCCTCGCAGCTCTGTAGGCGAGTGAGAGAGGGAGGGGGGCCGTGACTTCCTTCTGCGAGCGGGTTATGCTTCGGAAAGAGGCTGCGGAGAGGGTGAGGGTGCGGAACTCCCACCCCGAAAGAATCAGGCGGCGGGGGCGCGGCGGAAGACGCGGGCGCGTCTCACGGCGCGCTTGGTCCTGTGCGCCCCCCGGAGTGGTTCAAATTTAGGCGCTGGCAACTCAACGCCCCGGGGCCGCCAAGCGGTCCGGTAGGGGAACCGGACTGCCTGGCACGGCGGCTCTGGCGACGAGGCGCGGTGTGACATGACCACACACCGCTCCATTAGGCGTCGTTTTGTGCGCGGGGGGGGGGCGGTGTGTCGTCGCACCGGTTCCCGGGCCCCTCCCGATCGCAGGCGAGACGGTCATCGTGGAGGTTTTAGTCGGTTGGAGTCCGGCACTACCACGCCGCTTTCCCCAGAAGCGGCCTGGTGTCCGTGCTGATTTCCTCCACGTTAATAAAAAAAAAAAAAAGTTGGGACAAAGACTGTTTGTCTGTTTGAAGGACTTTAGTTAACTAAATCTTAAGATTTATAACGGGTCCTCAGGCTAGCTGAACATGTACTGCGGAGACACAGCGACATCTGGTAATCATCTTACTGGAAGAATAGGGTCTGCATGTGGCGAGCCACGGGACAGAGACCGTTGGAATGTTTATTGCCGAGTGTTACAACTATTTCCTTTTTTAAGAGAAGCTATACTATTACCGCATACCTTTGTTAGACAAACGTTCATCCCTTGACCGCGGCTACGTTTGGAGGCTGGCTGTCGCCTCGAGCCCAAGCTCACTATCACAAGTTTTCGAACAATTATAATCGGACTGGACGACTACAATTGTTTAATTACGGCTATGGTATAATCTAGATTACAATGTTACGGGGTTTTCCCAGAGTTCCAAAAGGGAGGCTCCGGTTTCCTTCCGTCTCCGACATATAAATTAGAAAAGTGCACGCTTAGTGTGTATAAAAGTAAACCTAACATAAAATTCCTCTTTCTAAGCACCAAACATACAGGTATACAAGTAGAAGACAATTATAAACGTGTTCCAGAAACCATTGCTTTTTATAATAAAACAAAGTTGTGGCGTGGACGTCGTTGACCAGGGAGACCAGGGAAAGCAAGGAGTTTCCGATGGTCCCTTCAAGTTTTTTTCAATATTTCAGATTTGGCAGCGATAAACGCGTGGATATTATGTAAAGAGTACACCGGATCGAAAATATCCAGAAATGACTTCATATTTTGTTTAGCCGAGGAATTAGCTGGAGAGCTTTACCTTCAACGTCAGAAGTGCCAAAAAGTTTCCAACTGGGCTACTGCAAAAAATAGAAGCAATAATTGTTGTATATGTCGGAGATGAAAGAACACCGGAGCCTCTCTTCGGAACTTGGGGAAAATCCCGTAATATTGTAATCCAGATTTTATCATAACCATAATTAAACAATTGTCATTCAATCCGATTGTGTTTATTCGAGATTTGTAACAATGAGCTTGGGCTCGAGGCGACAATGAGTCGCCAACGTAGCCGCGGTCAAGGGATAAACAAAGGCATAGAGTAACCGTATAGCTCTCCTTAAAAAAATATAGCGGCGGCACGCAACAGTAAACACTCCAACGGATTCTGTCCCGCGGCTCGCGACACAAAGACCCGCTATAAATCTTAGAATTTATTTAGCTGAGGTTCTTAAAGCCGACAAATGGTCTTAGTCTTCGCAGCCCATAAATTTGTCACCGACTGCGGAGAGATACGAGAAATCTTCTTTTCTCACGTACAACGCTTTCGCCGGCAACTCTCTCCCTCAAGGGCGGCTAGCATCCTTCTCTAACCACCGATATGGAAATTGTCCAATTAACAGCAACGTCAATTTCCCTCACCTTCTGAACGAAGGCATCGCTCCACGAATCCGATGATCGTGTGCCCTTAAACACACCCCGTCATAGTCTTCCTCCGTGGCATCATCGCACGGAAAGGCATTCTCTTGTGCGACCTCATCAGCGAGAAAGAATAACGTCTTTACGAATTGTTAACCAAGTGTTGGACTTAGAGTCTGTGAGAACATACATCTGTTACCCCTTTGACCGCGGATTCGTTATGGAACCCATGATCATTGTGATTAGCGTCGCGAGTATCTAATTATCACGGTTGCTTGTCGAAATCTGTAATAATCATATTTGCGCTAGTCAATATCTTCTCTATTGCTTAACAACAATGTCTAATCATGACGAAGATTCGTTTCGCGCCCCTAACCCCAACCCTAATTATAATGTGAATCCGACATATATATCTCAAAAAGATCGTATGCGGAAAATGCACAAACAACATTCAGTATATTTGTAAAAAATGTGCTCAATAGTTATGATTACCCTGTACCGTTAATATTATTGTTATCATTTCCCTGATAATTATTAAAAAAAGACTTGTTACTTATTAATAATTTATTTAAACGTGAAGCCTAATATTGTTCAATTCAGACTTAATTTGAATAAATAGACTTTTTAACGAAAATGCGAATTTTCCTTTATCCGTCAACTTGACGGGCGCTTGTAGAGATAGGTATATAAGAAACGCCCGTAAACCTAGTGTTAAAGAGAAAAAAATTACAGCGCAGGGGGTTTCGGAGCCCCCAGGCCCCGTCTGTGTTTCCAGTGGCGTAGCTGGCTCGACCCGACGATCATCTAGCGACTGGACAAACGAGTGGAAGAGGGTCGATCCCACGGCCACCTCTCGCTCGGGTAAAGCGACCAAGGATCAATTACATTCGACGGGCGACAGCGAGTGTGCGAGATTAAGTCGTGCAAGGTTAGGCGCTGGCGGCAAGTCCACCAAACGCAACGTAGAAGCGAGCGTTTCGCCGGTTAGAGGTGGTCATTAAATTTGAATAAAGGAACAGAGGGTAACTCGGTTTAAGGACGATAAGATGAGGAATGTGATTGCGAGGAGCAATCATTGATGCGATTGCGGGAGCATTGCTATATATCATAGAAGGAGTTGATGCGTCGACTGGGGTCTCGCCGACGTAATGCTTATTTTCCCTCCGCTCTACGATATATTCAATTGAACGTATCTTCGCTGTTTTTGGGGACATGTAGACAATTCGATACGCGTTATACTCCACATTTGCTGCTTAATACAGAGCACATCATCCAGTCGGCGCTAGGTCAACTCCTTTAACGCTCAAATTCAATGCATTTTCAGTTTTCAATCTTCAAGGCTAAATATTCAATTGAACGTATCTCCGTTGCTTTTGGGGATATGTAGATAATTCGATGCGCGTTATACTCCACATTTGCTGCTTAATACAGGACACATCATGCGGTTTGCCCTATTTCAACTCCTTTAACTCTCAAATCCAATGCATTTACAGTTTTCAATCTTCAAGGCTAAATATTCCATTGAACGTATCTCCCCTGCTATTGGTGGTATGTAGACAATTCGATGCGCGTTGTACTCCACATTTGCTGCTTCATACAGAGCACATCATCCGGTCGGCGCTAGGTCAACTCCTTTAACGCTCAAATTCAATGCATTTTCAGTTTTCAATCTTCAAGGCTAAATATTCAATTGAACGTATCTCCGTTGCTTTTGGGGATATGTAGATAATTCGATGCGCGTTATACTCCACATTTGTTGCTTAATACAGAGCATATCATCCGGTTTGCGATATGTCAACTGCTTTAACTCTCAAATTTTTTTCAATAGCTCTTCTACCCTTTCAACTTCATCTTTGTCGATTAAAAATATAAAATCGTACACGAACGTACCATTTCTCCCTTCTTATTAAAATGGTATACTATTGTATCATTAAAATATTGAAACTTTAAAATATAAAATTTCTTTCATCGAGACATTAAAGTACAAACTGTTACCGTTCTTTTGTTAAGATCTCTTCGATTGAGAAAGAGATGTATCCAAGCACTTGAAACTTAATATTACAAAAAAAGAAGCTAAAATTTGTCATAGCGTGCAAAAGCCCAACGATGTGTTTGTTTTTTAGCGATAAACTGTTTCAAACGAGTTCTCGCTATTAGAGCTGGCACTGTAGAAATCCTTCGTCAAGGCACTAGTTAAATAGGAAGAGAATTCTGAAAGAACGAAAGTCTCCGTAGAGATTGGAGAAATGAAAATTGATTAAAATCTGACTTTCCTACGAAAAATCATTTTTCGAACCTCTCTGCGATACTCGTCTTAGAATGAGAATGGAAATTAGTCAATTTGAGATGAAGATGAAGATGCGTCAGGCTTTCGCCAGATTCGAGAATGATCGTTACCCTTTCTCCGTCTTTCGTTTAATATCTCAATGGCCTAGTCGCAGCAACCTGGAGTCCATACTGAAGGTGTATCACAGTTACTAATCGCGCCATGTGATTTGCCAGGAATAAATTTTTATTAAAAAAAAAGACCAGCTACAATAGATCGAATCATTTTATACCTTCCTACGAAAATTCACACCCATGAAATCCCCGACAAGTTCACCCCTGTAATGATTATTTACCGAATGATTTTACGAGTTTACGGTTGTACGAATTATTTTACGAAAAAGATAGCTATCCGGCGATGTTAAAAATCTGAGCATAATGTTGATGCACGTATAACAGATACTCATGGGAAAAACCAACGAGACTAATAATAAAATCAATGAATTAGAAAAAAAGAGCTATAGGCAAATATCTTATAATATACAGTGATATAATCTGCAATTTATTACAAAATAATTGATTCGAGCAGAATCTATTATAAAAGTGGGTTGCTGAATATGATAAACATTGTCGAATACTAATTGAATAAAATCATTTAGTTAATTTTCAAAGAATTTTATATTTCTTCAAGGAATCAATAAGTCTCTCGCTAATAGCCTAATGGATCCTTTGATAGATCTAACGAAGAAATACCTAACCGCGATTACAGCCAATTAGTTCATATTATTCGCTACATAATTAATATCTGTATCACGTACAGCGATGCAGGCGGTATTAAAAAAAAAAGTCATTTTATGTTACAACTATAACGAGTAAATTTACCCGTTTAACTTGAGAGGAATTAAAAAAGAACCTGACTTTCAAATAAGTATTAACTAAGAATTTTAAATATCGCAGACAGTGATGTAGATGTTATTCAAGAGAAAAGAACATTTTATTTTGTAATTAGCACGAATAAATGAACGAATATCGATATATAATACAATGCTTAATATGAATTTTTTTCTGTCTGGTTATTTAATATCTTAACTTATTTCACAGTAACGACATCGACTGCCGTTAGGCTCTTTTCCTTTTTTGTTCAAACTAATCGATAGTCGAAAGCTAGTATCAAAGAAGTGTGAATTTAGTCTTCGTTTGTAGAAACTATTAAAATGGTAAAAATGGATATCGTATTAAATCGTTAAAGACGCCAATTTACGATAAAAATGAAGAAATTGTCCAATTTGATTTTGTTATAATGGAAAACTGCCTCCTGCTATGTCAAAAAATCGTTACAGTTTGAATAACATCCCGACACCTTGTCAAGTTATATAAGGAACTCGCAAATCGCGCGCGAGCTCTTTCGTGCTTGAACTCCCGGAGAGTGAACATAGAAAAGGATCTGAAATATAAGGTAAGTAAAAAAAAATATCAAATAATAACATTGAAACTAGTAATTTATAACGTCTAAGCCATTAATTTACAACACTTAAGTTATTAATTTATAACATTTAAGCAATTAATTTCTAATATTTAAACTATTAATTCATAACATATAAGCCATTAATATATACCATTTAAACCATTAATTTATAACATTTAAGCCATTAATTTTTAACATTTAAGCTATTAATTTATAATATAGAAGCTCTTAATTTACAACATTTAAACTGTTATTTTATACATTTAAGCCATTAACTTCCAACAATAAAACTATTAATTTATAACATTTAAGCCATTAATTTACAACATCTAAGCCACTAATTTACAACATTTAAGCTATTAACTTATACATTTAAACCATTAATTTCTAACACTCAAGCTATTAATTTATAATATTTAAGCTATTAATTTATAACATCTAAGGCATTAATTTCTAACATTCGAACTATTAATTTATAACACTTAAGGCATTAATTTATACTCTTAAACCATTAATTTCTAATATTTAAACAGTTAATTTATAACATTTAAGCTATTAATTTATAACGTCTAAGCCATTAAATTATGACATTTAAGCTATTACTTTATACATTTAAACCATTAATTTCTAACATTCAAACTGTTCATTTATAACATTTAAGCTATTAATTTACAATATTTAAATTGTTATTTTATAAATTTAAGCCATTAATTTCTAACATTTAAGCTATTAATTTCTAACATTTAAACTGTTAATTTATAACATTTAAGCTATTAATTTATAACATTTAACCTAGTAATTAATAATAATTAAACCATTAGTTTATAACAATCAAACCATTAATTAACAACTTTTAAACCATTACTTAATAGCAATTATAGCATTAATTTATAATATTTAAATCACTAATTTATAACATCTGAACGACGATATCATGCTAAAAACTAGTCTAATAATAGTCTAGTCTAGATCATCCAAAACTGTTTTGATAATCTAGACTGGACTAGTACCTCCCCACGGGGGCACCGTGGAACGTCGTGGGCCACCATGGGGTGGGTGCGCTTTGGCCTTAATTATTCATAAGGTAAATACAGATGTTAAGTGCATTGTAATTCCATTCTGTACAATGATACTTATCCATCTTGGAACGAAAAATAAAAATCTCTTCTCTCATCATCCCCTCGCTTACTACACAGAAAAAATTGTTCTCGCGATTTATCGGTTCCCGATCGCTCTAGTTTTTCACACTGTCTCGTGTCATACTCCCATATCTCTTTATGCAGGACAATGATCAAGTAGAGTTCGAACTCGACATTCTTGCCATTACCTTGAATGTCGAGATCGACGTGTAATGTTAAATAACACATGGGCGGGTTTCGTGCGTAGTCACCTCCTCGTGGTGAGACCTGGTAATTGGCATCGCTTTCCAAAAATTAATCAGTTGATTAATCTTTGGAAAACGATACCAAGCTAAGAACTACGCACCAGTCCAGTTTGGGTCACCGAAAGCCGCCAAAAGAATTTTGGATGATCTAGACTGGACTGCAACGTGGGACGCCGTGGGTCACCGTTGATTCAGTTTGGATCACCAAAAGCCTCAAAGAGAATTTTGGATGGTCTAGACTGGACCAACGGTGCCTCACGGCGCCCCACGTTGCAGTCCAGTTTGAATCACCAAAAGCCTCCAAGAGAATTTTGGATGATCCA
>JACXIM010008863.1:10000-98588 GCA_014737505.1 Bombus sibiricus | reverse complement strand
AACCCAACCTAACCCCAACCTAACCCCAACCTAACCCCAACCTAACCCCAACCTAACCCCAACCTAACCCCAACCTAACCCCAACCTAACCCCAACTACGTACCAACCCTGTCGAACGATTCCAAAACGGTGTCCAAAGGTTTTCAGCCCTGTCCAACGTTGTCCAACCCTGTCCAACGACGTACCAACCCTGTCGAACGATTCCAAAACGGTGTCCAAAGGTTTTCAGCCCTGTACAACGTTGCCCAACCCTGTCCAACGACGTACAAACCCTGTCGAACGATTCCAAAACGGTGTTCAAAGGTTTTCAGCCCTGTACAACGTTGTCCAACCCTGTCCAACGACGTTCCAACCCTGTCGAACGATTTCAGTACGGTGTCCAAATGTTTTCAGCCCTGTACAACGTCGTGCAACCCTGTCCAACGACGTACAAACCCTGTCGAACGATTTCAAAATGGTGTCCAAAGGTTTTCAGCCCTGTACAACGTTTTCCAACCCTGACCAACGGCGTACCAACCCTGTCGAACGATTTCAAGACGGTGTCCAAAGGTTTTCAGCAATGTACAACGTTCTCCAACCCTGTCTAACGTTGTCCAACCCCGTCAAACGTTCTCCAACACTGTCCAGCGTTGTAAAACCCTTATCGAACGTTGTCAAACCCTGTCCATCGGTGTCCAACCCTTTCCAACGTTGTCCAACCCTCTCCAACATTGTCCAACTCTGTCCAACGTTGTCAATCCCTGTCCAATGTTGTCCAACCTCGTCCAACGGGGTACCTACCCTGTCGAACGTTATCCAACCCTGTCGAACATTATCCAACCCTGTCGAACGTTGTCCAACCTTGTTGAACGTTGTCCAACCCTGTCCAACGTTGTCCAGCCCTGTCGAACATTTTCAAAACGGTGTCCAACTCTATGCAACGTCGCAGTCCAGTCTAGATCATCCAGTATTGTCTTGGAGGCTTTTGGTGATCCAAACTGGACTGGTGCGTAGTTCTTGGCTTGATATCGTTTTCCAAAGATTAATCCACTGATTAATTTTTTGGAAAACGATGTCAATTACCGAGTCTCACCACGAGGAGGTGACTACGCAAAGACCCACCCATGGGTTATTTATCATTACACACATCGATCTCGATATTCAACCTATTGGCAGAATGTCGAGTTCCGACTCTACTTGACCATGAGCATGCGTAAAGAAATGGTTGTTTCGTAGTCTAACTGCGAAACACATATCTTCCACGCAGCGCTTACATGAATCTTTACAAACGTGGAACGACATACATAACGCAACATCTATCTCCCACACAATGATTACATCTATCAGTACAAATATCGTACAATAATTCGCAACCCTACTGACAGCATTCGGTATCAAAGACTCATTTATCTATCTTGGAACGAGAGAGAAGGAAAATGGAACTGCTGACACTGCATATACAACTTATATAGTCTTTCAAAGGGACATACGACTCGTTGTACTAAACTTTTAAATATATCGAAAGTTATAAAGTCTGACGTGACCGTAATGTGCTCGTCGTAAAAATGGGAATACAGGAAGAAGCCCGAACAATCAGATAGTGAAAAAAAAAACAAAAAAAAGAAAAAAAAAATATTTCAAGCCTTCATACCAACATTAAGATATTTCATTATGATACTTTGTTACGCATGAAATCGCTCATAATTCCACACATCTAAATATACATATGTCGGGTTCACATTATAATTAGGGTTGGGGTTAGGGGCGTGAAACGAATCTTCGTTGTGATTAGACATTGTTGTTGTGCAATAGAGAAGATACGATTATTACAGATTTCGACAAGTAACCGTGATAATTAGATACTCGAGACGCTAATGACAATGATCCTAGGTTCAATAACGAATCCGCGGACAACGGGATAACGAAATGCGCTTTCTTCTAAAGTCCAAGTTATATCTGTCGAATCTTCGTCGTAATAAGAGCTGGATCCGTTATCGGAATAAGGGTAGTGGGCGCAAAGTGAATCGTCGCTGGAACTATACATCTTCCTTATACGGTCGACGTGACGTTTATTAACACAAGTGTGGTTTGTACAGAGTTGGTGAATAACCGCGGCGATTAGACACTGGTGACAATGGTCTAGGACTCGATAACGAATCCGCGGTCAACGGGATGGCGAACTTATTGTTTTCAATCAAAGTATAGGAGCAGATCGCAAAGAACACGTAACTCGCTGATGAGGTCGCACAAGAGAATGACTTCCCGTCGCGACGATGCCACAGAGGAAAACAATGACGGGGTGTGTCTAAGGGCACACGATCATCGGATTCGTGGAGCGATGCCTTCGTTCAGAAGGTGAGGGAAATTGACGTTGCTGTTAATTGGTCAATTTCCATATCGGTGGTTAGAGAAGGATGCTAGCCGCCCTTGAGGGAGAGAGTTGCTGGCGAAAGCGTTGTACGTGAGAAAAGAAGATTTCTCGTATCTCTCCGCAGTCGGTGACAAATTTAGGGGCTGCGAAGACTAAGACTATTTGTCAGTTTGAAGAACCTCAGCTAAATAAATTCTAAGATTTATAGCGGGTCTTTAGGCTAGCTGAACATGTACTGTGGAGATGCATCGACATCTGGTAATCATCTTGTCCAAAGAATGCGGTCTTTGTGTCGCGAGCCACGGGACAGAATCCGTTGGAGTGTTTACTGTCACGTGCCGCTGCTATATTTTTTTAAGGAGAGCTATACGGTTACTCTATGCCTTTGTTTAGGTAAACGCTTATCCCTTGACCGCGGCTACGTTTACGACTGATTGTCGCCTCGAGCCCAAGCTCATTGTTACAAATCTCGAATAAACACAATCGGATTGAATGACAATTGTTTAATTATGGCTATGATAAAGTCTGGATTACAATATTACGGGATTTTCCCCAAGTTCCGAAGAGAGGCTCCGGTGTTCTTTCATCTCCGACATATCCAACTGCCTTGTCTACGGTACAAGTGTTACTCAACTAACTCTTTGTTAAAACGTAGAATATCCACCGAGCGTAAAGACCCTATGTCACTCGCTAATGCGAACTTGCGAGAGAGAATGTTTCTCCGTCACGATGATGCGGCAGAGGAAAACTATATAGGGGTGTGTCTAAGGACACGAGATCATCGGATTTGTGGAGCGATGCCATCGTTCGAAAAGCGGGGGAAATTGACGTTGCTGTTAATAGGTCAATTTCCATATCGGTGGTTAGAAAAGGATGCTAGCCGCCCTTGAGGGAAAGTTGCTAGCGTGAATCGCCGTTCGTGAGAAAGTAGGTTTCCCCTATCTTCCCGTAGTTGGGACAAAGGCTGTTTGTCTGTTTGAAGGACTTTAGTTAACTAAATCTTAAGATCTATAACGGGTCCTCAGGCCAGCTGAACATGTACTATGGAGATGCATCGACATCTGGTAATCATCTTACCCGAAGAATAGGGTCTGCGTGTGGCGAGCCACGGGACAGAAACCGTCGGAATGTTTTCTGTCGAGTGCCGTTACAACTATTTCCCTTTTAAGGAGAGCTATACTATTACTCCATACCTTTGTTAGACAAACGTTCATCCCTTGACCGTGGCTATGTTTGGCGACTGATTGTCGCCTCGAGCCCAAGCTCATTATCACAGATCTCGAACAACTACAATCGGATTGAATGACGACAATTGCTTAATTACGGCTATGGTAGAATCTAGATTAAAGTGTTAAGGGATTTTCCCAAAATTCCAAAGGGAAGGCTTCGGTGTCCTTTCATCTTCGACATATATGTATATCGCTCCATCGTCCCATTGGGCAAATCGCGATTTTTCTTATTAGCGTTGCGACAAATTAATTACGCGTTGTATTAGAGTTGCGAAATAACATCGCGGCTTTTCATTAGTGTGGCGAGAAAATGATTGCGGTTTGAATTAGAGTTGCGATAAAATGATAATCACGTTTGCTTTAGAGTTGCGAATTACGATATCGCGATTGTCTTTTGCAAATTTTATTACGAATTTTTAGAATCTCTTATAGAACTACACGTATCAGAATTTATCCCGTTTTCTATTGATTAAAATTAGATTATAAAAATGTTAGTTTTCAATTAATTTTATAATATTGCTAGTAGCAATACCAGAATATTTAATGTAACTTTTTCAGATAGTAAATAGTAATTTTCATTACTTTCACTTTAAGAGTTAGCGTTGCGATATTGTTCCATCGCGAGTTCTACTAATTTTTCCTGTTAGCGTTGCGATAATGAATGATCGCGTTTTGGTAAGTAGAATTGCGTTTACGAAATCCCAAAGCCCTCCGACTGCATTTGTCGGACACTGTTTCTGGATCACACAAATACAGCTGCAAGAGCTGTACAAGTGTGATCGTTCATCGGCAACCTTTTAGATGGTTGCAGTTCGATCTCTCGCTATTAGTGTTGCGTATTGCTTAAATATGAATGCGTAGATTTATCTTTACTAGCGTTGCGTATCAAATTTCGGGAATAATAATAATAATAATAATAGTAATAAAGGTATAATCGTGAAATTTGTGGGTAAAGTATGTCCGTCCTTTTCGCACAATATAGTTCTCCTTGTCTGCGACGTCACATATGCCCGTCCTTGTCGAACAATATAGCTTTCCTTGTCTAACAGGAGTTGAGATACCTCCACGTACATTCTATACTCCTCTTACCTTGCCGCAGTTCCAGTCGGTTCCGATAGATGGCGACGAGTCCGACGCCTTATCGCGGAGCTGACGTAGCTCTTTACGTGTCGCTTACTTGATTAAATCTACATTTATTTTGTATAGAATTTCATGAGATTCCTATCTGAGACACATATATGTATGTATATATTCGCAAAAGACTGTCGGTACTACAGCAGCAGTGTATTCTGCTTATAGTTGTGCGCCTGGGACAGCGTATACGTCGGCATTGGTTGCCGGCCGCCGCTACGTTTCAACAAAGTCCGAAACTAAACCAACATTGGAATTATAATGTTTGCTTTTCAATCAGGTTTCAGGGTTTGAAGTTAGATACACATTTACTTATTTTTGCTCATCTTTATTGCACAGCCCATGTTCTCACTTATACTTTTACACGTTCTCTTAACACGTTTTAAACAAAGTAAGCGTACGTGCGAGTGTTAGATTTTCAATCAAGATATGGAATTGTGTACACGCTGCTTTCGGATGTTACCGATTCCATAAAATTACCGAATCTGTTAAAATTCGTATCGTCTGAACGTGCTGTTTTACTAGTTACAGCTACATGCATACTTTTCTACAAATCCATTTTTAAACACTTCTTTTACATCGTCCTTCTCCGCACAATTTCTCAAAATTAATTTTTCAATAGCAATGCTCGTTTCAAATTCAAGGAGAGGAATTTATTTTGCATTATAATAATTATATAGTATTTATATTATATCGTATAATAATATTATATTTATTATAATATTTATTTCTATTATATAATTATCTTTTTTATTAGGATACTCTTTCTTAAGATGATATTTTTATTAAGAAATATTGAGAATTTATATATATTATCTTTTATTTTAAAAATTAGAATATATATGTATATATACACACATACGCACGCACACACAATACGTTTAAATTTTAAAATAATTCTTTTAATTGAAATAACGTTTTACCAATGCCAAGGCGTACATTCGATGCGATATTGTAATATATTTGAAGAAGAAAGGTTACACAATGCGAATTATTTGCGATTCGTGCTCAGGTTGGTTAGATATATGATGAAACGGTAATAGTCAATAGATCAGTTATTGAACTGAAGTGATTTAAAGGTGATAGCTCTATTATGCTATTTGTGTGTGATTACATATATCGTTAGAATATATTTAGTTCTAACATTTTTATTTCACTTCTTCGCACAGCTATTACAAAAAAGCTATAACATTCGATCCAAAATTTCGTACACATATTACGATGTTCGACATAATATTAGTGACAAGAAGAGGAAATCCTCTTGGAAACCTGTCGGTAATGATCGTAGTAGGTATTAATCGAACGTCGATCGCGCTCTTACATAAACACGTAACTTTGAAACAGCGCGTGTTATACACACGGTAAGAAAAATATACATAGAAAAATGTGACCAGTCACATAATAAATCAAAATACATGAACACAATGTTACGTTCGCTTCTTCTGAAATACAGTTGTTCGAATACAGTTTCACGTAGCGAAAGAGGATATTGAAAAGGGACCTAGAAATATTATTGTTGTAGTAATCGCTCGCTTACGAATGATACGCTCAGTGAATCGTATTCGTTCTCGAAATCGGTAGATACGAATCGCGAATTACGTGTACGCTTATTTTCGTTTCATGATGTTGGCATTCTATACGCGTGTACAGAGTTCTATATAGATAAGACACGTATAGAATATAAATGCCATCCGATATTTCTTTCCTCCATACGTATTAGCTCTGCGTCGCTACCGGATATAACAAATTGTGATTTGTAGCTTTTGATGTTTGTAACTTTTGGAATATGAACTGGAAATGGATTGATCCCTTAAATGGCTTGTAATAACGTTTGCCGTATGCCTACTCTTTGGCTACTTCCGTTCACGAATAGTTTACACGGTTTCGTGGGAGTTCTATGCTAACTGTTGTATTTTCTAATAATAACAGCGTACCGACGTCACAAAAGTGGCAATGAATTGTAATTCCAGGAAGAAACGAAAACTATTTAGAAATATTTGTCTATAAATATCTAGTATTGATTATAATTAATAACAAATTTTATGAAAGCAATGGCAATTGTCCAAAATCGATCATCCGCTTCACCGATTTCAACCATTTTTAAATACGTTGTCGAGGGCATGATTCCGAACAACTTTTTTCTATACATATATGATATGTATTTCGTTTTTATCTTCTGTTTATAGTTTATACAGGTTTACATAGGCTTTCTATTTTATCCGGCCGCTGCATCGCATCATAAGACGCGGCCTGCAACCAGTACTAACGTATACGTGTTGTCACGTACGCGCTACAACATAGACAGAATTCACTGCGGTGTGGTACTGACGGTCTCTCTATTCTTTTTTCTTTTTCTTCCTCATCTTCTTCTTCTTTCGAATATCTCGTAAACTATAGTCTAGCGGCAGTTACATGCATAGGGAAAAGTTATTCGAAATGTTGATTTCTACAACACCAATCAGAAATCATCGAAATCGTCGAGGTGGATTGATAATTACATGAAAACCTTTCTATGGAATTACCGTTGTAATTATTTCTGAAATTGTTTTGATCGAGAATCTTATTTAAGGGACGAATCCAATAAGGTCAACGGTGCCTTCGATGATACTTTGTGTCTACTAAATTATTTATAAAAACGAAGAGCAACGATTCATTTCCATATACGAATAGTATTTAGAACCACTCGACTTATGAATAATACATAGGCTGTCTAAGAGTTGCGATAATTTTTGTGATTAACGAGTCGTTGCTTTCACAAGAATTATACATTTTGTCGTTCAACTTTCGCCCAAGATTTTCAAATAAAAAATTTACTTTATTTATTTACGCAACTTATCATGCTTGTGTGAAGCCGCAATAAAATATAAAATTTCTCGATTACAATAAATACAATCTAATATTTATATTAAACGTATGATCTGAAATTGATTCTTCTATATTAAAGTTCATTGATTTCTCATTAAGGGGCATAATTTTGTTTGATTGTTCATCATTTTCATCGAGAGGAACTGATTCGAAAATTTCATGTTTCTCTTATACTTATATGTGTACGTTTCGATTTATTATGTTATATCTGAAAATGTACAATTCATCCCTGCAACAAAATAACGCCGGAGAAATATCGCGTCTATACGTAGGCTGTTTTTTACAATATACGTGACCATATATATATTTCATCGTGTAAATATAAAGCCCTGTTTTTCCTGATCAAATAATCGACGAATCTAAAGAAAAGGTAGTTACTCCTTGATTTTGATGATTTGGAAACATGTTGTAAAGCTCAACGTTTTAAACAACTTTTTTCTATACATATAACCGGCGATCGGTCTTAGTTAAGTTAGCTACCTAACTTAAATCTACATAAACGATAGAAGAAAGAAAAAAGATAAAAGAAAGAAAAACGATGAGAGTGAGATTTTCGTTAGGCGTTATTCTATTCGGTCACCGCACCGCACCGCACCGCGCCACGCCCTGAGGCAGCAGCCAGCCAAACTGACTCGTACGCTGCTTCGGACAGACAATTATAGGCAGAATTCAGTGTAGTGGTATCGACAGCTTCTTACGAATATGTCGGCAACTAAGGCCAACAGGTGGTTGTACGTATAAAAAGAAGGATGTTCAAAATGTTGAACTTTACAGCGTAATTCAAAGTCATTGAAATCGGTAAGGAGCTTTTCTGCACTTTCACCAAGGAACCTTATTTGAATAAAACTGTATTTGATGCTGTTGAAAGAACAAACAAGAAAATTACGTCATTATTTAAAAGGAATCGAATCGAAGCCGAAAAAGATATCTTACCAGTTTTTCGCTTTTTCGATAGACGTAATAAAATATTAGAATTACTGCCATCTCTAAATAGCAGTATATACAAACATGTATGTATCTTGTGGTGATATGTCCTTTTTCGTGTTATATAGCGATAGTTGGCACTTTGGCAAACGTACGTTTTTCCGAACGTTATTTGAGTTAACCAAAGCATCGTCGATAATCACGGTAAATTATCTGCACTTTCTTACACGTACCATCGTACCTATTTAGATATTAAATTACACATACTATAATCTTTTGTTGTTTATCGATAAGAGATTAGTAACGTATTAATAGTAATTACTACTTATTTGATGCTTAGGGATATTCGCTAGGGATGATATTACTTGTTGTTACTCATTAGAATAACACACTCGAAACATAGGTAATTGAAATTCGGCGAGAGTTATTTCACGCAATTGATTCTGCATCGTCGATTTCGAACGTGCAGATAAATTCTATTATTTCACATATATAGTATAATACGTATGCGTTTTATGTCGCAAGGAGAACTACTACTTCTCGTTCCTGTCCTCTGAAACTGATTTTTTTCTTTGCGAAAATATATAGTAAAAGATCGATGTCAATCGTTCGATCGTCAAATTTCTTGTGTAGTACCTACACATGTATGTACAAGGTGTCGTGTTGAAACCGTAAATATCCCTCGCCACAGAAATACCATCGGTACAAGGTATATACGGTAATTAAAAAGCGTTGCGGTCGTTTCGCGACGCAAGAGTAAATTCAACAGCGATTGCTTTAGAGTCCATTTCCGCTTATAGACTGTTCTTTTTTCTTTTCTTTTATTTCTTTTTCATTCTTTTTTCTTTTTTCTCTTTTCTTTTCTTCTTTCTTTTCTTTTTCTTTTTTTCTTTTTTTTTTTTTTGCTGCAAGATAATGGCAAATGATAGTTTAGCGAAAGATGGAAAAGCACGGTTCTACGTTTCTGCCTATGCTAGTCCATAGTCAAAGTCGAAAGAATACGGCCGTAAACATTAACCTATTAGTTCTACGTATAACTAATATTATTGATAATAAGATAGATTTGGCGTTATAACAATCATTGAAGCACTAATCGCATACATAAATTCTCGTGTCTTGTGTCTAAATGTATCGGTAATTAAATTTTTCATTTGCTTGTTTATTGCGTAATCATCGAGTAATTTATATAATTACACCGTAGGATTTCATGTAGTACAAGATTAGAACCATAGAATGAAAATATGTAAAAGGAATTCAATAATTCTAAATAAATTAGAGATCTGAAGTAACATAACACTTTAGCTTCCCTTTAGTTATTGGGTCAATGAATAGAAGCTTGTGCTTGAAGAATTACAATGGCGATGGTTCGAGTTGCCGAAAAAACCGTAGCAGCTCTCGAGATACGTATTAACGAATATGTATATTAGTGTTAAAATAGTAGTACACAGCGTAGTCGACGCGATAACTGCTTCGCTCGACGCTCGGCAATCGACTTATCTCTACGTAACTGGCCGCCTCAAGGTCACGACGGCCCCATGGAATAACCCAAACCTAATGCAATATTCTCGAAAACACTCTTGAAAATCTTGGAAACTACGAGTTTCCGGCAATCTGGACCACCACCATCGTAATCCTTGAAGCATAAACTTCGGATTAAAGTGTCACACGCTCTCCTACTCGTTGTCCTGTCAATACTTTTAATTCTAAAGTTATACAACAGTTTATAAGTAAAGTGAATGTAAATCTAAGCAGTTAAAGAAAGGATAAATAATAAAAATTAATTTTCAATATTTCTATATTTTTGTTTAGCATTTAAATTCATAGTAATCCATTTTAATAATATATGTATACTTAATAGAATTATTATATTAATTTTTTGACGAATAAAATATACGTTCAATATGTTCCTACAAAACAAATATTTATGTACTTTAATGATTGTTATAGAATTTCCGAGCACAAAAAATGGACCACGATATTAGAATTTGTCCAACTATAGATATATACGGATATTCATTCTTTTAACTAGTAATTAATATTGTTGTACTATAAAGTATAAAATAAAAGAACTTCAAAAATATCTTATTATCAATCTATTTTTATCAAATTAATTGATTTTTCTCGCAGTTTGTTCACCTGCTATGAATTAGTCTAGTTCCTTTATCTAATTAACCGATCGAGTCTAAGTTTTTCGTTGCATATTCACTGTTTTTATCTCACTCATGATTTTGTAGCGTTTATCCTTAAATTGTATGTACATATGCATATGTGTACGTACGCCTACGCGAGACTTGCATGAGAATTCCGTTAACAGTAAATCGAAGAAACGTATAGTAGAAAATAGATGCAAAGGTGATCGATATAGTCGCATTATACATTTATAAATACACTTTCGCATGAAATGTTTCGGTAAAACAACTGTTAACGAAATCTCAGAGAGTATAGAAGCGATTCGAAATATATGTACAAATATGTAATAGCAGCAGACATCGAGGAGATGTAGATGTGATGCATAAAGGAAATAATGTAATGAATTTGAGGGGGCGGGGGGAGGAGGAGGAGGAGAATGGCAATGATTCTACGTATAAAAGAAAACTACAAAAAAAAATCAATGTTGAACATGACACCAGACACCTTAAAATTATGCAGCATACACAAATTCCTCGTTACAACAAAAAATTATAATTTATTTTATAATATAAATAAAAATCGGTAAATTTGGCTTTGTTATTAAAGATATATGTACGTGTATTTATATACATTTACTTTCACTTTTTATGGCATGTAAATGGATAAGTATCACAAGTCGATCTCTAATATTTTGTCTTAGTGTTCTGCGAATAAAATTTTAAGTTACAAATACAGTGGATTTCGGTTATTCAGGACACATCGGTACTAGCGTTAGCCCGATTAAACGGATGTCTCAATTATGCCAAGTATCACATAGGTCAATACAGAATTACGTAGGTAGTTAAGATAACAAAAGATATAAAGCAAACTACATAGTTGATGAGAATATTTTGAGAAGACAAAGTTACAGCGAGCGGAAACGAAAGAGAAATGCGATACATAAGTAATGCGTCTGTAAAAAGATAATAAGGCAAAGGAATGCGGATATAATTGGTTACATCTAATACAGCCAATGCAATCATACAGATAAGCAATCGTTCTGACCGAAAATATTACGTTACAAATAAGATATAGCCACGTGACGATGAGCAAAGGAAAGGAAATGGTAGTCTTATTTGCCCCTATGTCGCGCCGTCCCGCTTGCTATCTTCTCTTTCTCATAGACTACTGCAGTCATCTATCCCAAAAGACCAAACACGCTGCTGCTCCAACTAATGAAATTAAGCGAAGAAAATTAGGATTATCTACAAATGGTTTTTATTTATTCGGTCAGGTTCTATACTTTTAGCTTCGTTTCAAATAAACGGCTACCTTGGCTCAAAAAAGCGGAATCCACTGTAGTAACTTTTTAATTTATTTCTTCTGTTATGAAGAATTTATGTATATCTGTTCGTTGCGTGACTTAAGATAACTGAAATGAAAAAAATATACAGATTATGTGCCCGCTATTATGTGAGAATGTAAAATGGCATCACAATGACTTCGATCATAATTTAAAAAGTATATAAGATTAATTACATCGTGCGTAAAGATAATATAAAGATAATATGCTGAGCGCGCGCGCGCATTTGTATGAGTAATAAATGGGCACTCGCATACATACAAGAAATTATGAATACAATCACAAACTATTTACATACAATGTTAATAACCTTTTCTTAGCTTTACATTAGACGAACCATTTTTATACGTACCAACTTATCAAATAAAAGTGGTTGTCTTCAAACATACTTGCATACTCATCCACGTGTGATTATCGTTATTTGTGAACTATTGGGGCTTATAGGGGGATATATGCTTGTCTAAAAGTTCATAACCAGTACTAACCTTTTTCCTTGTTTGCGTCTTTCAAAGTGTTTACAGCTGCGATAAACGGGATGCATCTATTTTTATGGAAACAGAGTCTTTTACGTCTATTATTCTTCGTTTACAGTTCAATTTAAAACTATATTACGTGTGTACGACGTATGTATGTATATAATTTTTGTGTGTGTGTGTGTGTGTGTGTGTGTGTGTGCGCGCGCGCGCGCGCGTGTGCGTGTGCTTCATGACGCTTAGAAATTGACAACCGTTTATCAAATTTATATATGTATGTATATAATAGTTAACCTCTAACTAGACCTTGAGACTAAATTATGGCTTGTTTACCTTTTACTTCCTCGGTGTTTTATATCGGTAAATTTTAATTAACGGCATGTGTGTGTTTATAAATCGATGCTGCTCATCAATTGCTTAGGCCCTCTTTTTAACGTGAATAAAAGTATACGGTCAGTACCATCGTACGTATATCGCGTTGACGTACTGGTGACATCTCTCCTCTTTTTTTTCTTTTTCATATCTCTTAAGCCCGATTATTATAGTTTTGTTCATGAATTATGCATATAAGATATTTATATCATTAAACGTGAGACTGGAGAAACGTTAATAGACATAATTCATTCACTCTATAATATGAGGCACGCAGACAGCCATAAATCATTACATTGGTATCATTTATCTTAAGAAATCAAATAAACTCGATGCACGCATTAAAATTCGACGCGTTTAACAAAGAATAAGAAAATTGTAGGACCCAGTATTATGTTTCTTCTATCTTGATAAAATTGATCGAATAATTTTCTTTTACTCCATCGGAATGTATCCTGAGGGAAACTCTCATTAACAATGCTGAAAAATATAAACGCAGAGAAACTAGTAATGGAATCTGATAATAAAAGATATCAAAGGTATTTAGAATTATCGGCGAAGGTACAAGGGCAATGTGAATGATATATCAATCCAATTCGTCTAATCGTGGGCTTTTTTTTACACTTAATTTACCTACGCACTTTTAGATAACCATTTGTCTTAGAGCTGAAATCTCGGATACCTATTAACGAGTTTCCAACAAAAAATGTTTCCTAGAATCATATACAATAGTATATGTAACAGTTACGCTCAGTCGTGCCACGTGTTCGGAAAAGCGCATCATTTTTGCACTGATCTGAGACTATAATTGTTTTACATTAATCAACGTAATTGGTGTTTTTTCCTTGCGAAGTCAACAAATGTATCTCTGTTGACGCTTGATAAGTTTGCCTATCTATAACAGATCTATATGATGGACGTTTACATATATAGCTAAATAAGTTTAAAAAGAAATGTATGACATTTACTACTTTTTACATATCGCTATTCGCCGATATAAAGCAAATAAATAAATAGCTTTTATATATATTTCTATAGAAGAGCTTGTGCATGCGTGTGTGCGGGAGAGAGGAGAGGGGTGAGGGAGGGAGGAGGGGGGGGGAGATAGAGAGAGGAGATTGCTCTTTCCATCATGCCATGTTAAGCATCATTACAGCTGTGTATCGTTTAAGTATACATTGCATAGATCCATAGTAAACATGATTTTCTCCCTTACTAACCTTATAGCAAAAAGGAAAAAATTTCAAAAATACATTGAGACATGATTGATCTAGCCAATTCATTAAAGTCTCTCTATACGTATTTCGATTCAATCGATATCCGTGCACGCAATTTATATTTTTAAACAAAACAAAAACACACACGCACCATACGCACGCACGCACGCACGCACGCACGCACGCATCAAATCTCAATTTGATCTAAATGACTGAATATTCGCATTCTTTTTTCTGTTTTACTTTTCAATAGAGACTGAATATTCCATAAAATGAGATACAACCTCACAGAGGTTGTTGAAGCGGGACAGACATAGCTAACCCTTTCACCGCCCTTAAAGCGTTACATCATTTTTATTCGACTCGTAATTAGGTAAATTTACCTAAACATCACAACTACAGATATTCTAATTTACTGATTCAGCCTTTCAATTTTGAGACGCAGGCGGTGAAAGGGTTTGATATATTCTAGTTCTGTGACTGTGTTTTTTTTCCACCGCGCGGCTTAATACTCTCGGAAATCTGCCACATTGCTTCCTCACAGAGGAAATCGCTAAAATTATTGAAGAACGTTATTATACGTTCGTGTTTCTTGAACGAATATGTTCTGCAATAAATAAACAAACAATTCAATTTAGAAATAACATTGAAATATATTTAAAAAAAAGAAATTATTAAACGAGCGAGCTTACCCTTTTTTGAACCTTTTCATGTTTTCAACGATATTAAACTGTTGCCATCTTTTCGAAAAATTTATCGTACCATCCGGTAACAAATCATTGTTTCCAATATGCACGAATGTAAGATCTTGTAACACAAGTCCGCTGTAAGTGAAAAATGTGCTTCGAATATTTGTTAGCTTTTCGATGAACTTTGCTTCGACGAAAACTTTGCCTTTCGATTATTGAAATAAAAAGATTAAAGGTACTTACATGTACGGAATGCATGGCGGTTGTGTTTCTGCCAGAGCTTGCCTGTAAGCTCTGAAACTACTGGAACTATCAATAAGAGCGCAATATTCTTTTAAACCTTCTGTAATATGTTTCTGCCATTCGAGCCTTCTAATTGGCGCGCTATCCAACGCAGAAAGCAAGGCTAAGTAGCTATTGAAATTATTTATTTTTCTAAGGTGCTTCATTATCTTGATAAATTTAACAACGTATTTCTCTCTATCTTTCGCTTCATTCTCTAATCTATGTTCCAGTATTCTCGATCTAGCCCAGTACGACATTTTGTTAAAGTGTTCTGTGAACCTAGTTAGATTCGGACTTCGTTCTTCATTCTGTTCTTGAGCCCAAATTAGTACTTCCGGAATCTCAATCTTCATGAATAAATCAGCATCTAACAATGTCATTTGTTCTGCAATTTGTTCACTCTTGAAATCGAGAAGGGAAGCTTGTTTTGTTGTTACACTCAACGAAGATAGAATCGGTTGTGTAGATTGCAACTGCTTCGCCGCGTGTTTTTCCAAAATTTTAACACGCAAAGCTTTTGCCATAGTAAGATCACCGCTACATACCAATTGCTGTACGAATTCCATTAGAGTTTGCAAGAGAGTATCATCGAGATCTGACATGCTGGAAGAAATTAACAACCTCTTTATAGTTACATTGAATTATTTACGATATATATAGAAAAAATTTTTTAACTTTTAGTTAATTTTCTAGTAAACCTACGTTAAATCGCTGACAACTCTAACCAACAAGGAAAATGCTTCACGAGCTGCTCTTTGTTTAATAACGTCAGCAGAACAAGAGAATCGCTGATGACGTTTGTGTAATTTTTGAATTAACTCCAATGGCTGCATGAATGTTCTATATGTTGTTAGAAACGCCTCTTGATACAAAAAGTCTGTAAATAAAATAAGCATACGGTAATTAATTCGTATGGTAAATGTTTATTTTAATTGCGTTTCGCAGAAATTTTCGTATGCATGATAAAAGTATTTATTTTTCGGGAGAGGAAAAGCAATTTTATATTTTGCAATTTTAAGTTACAGCAGAATTGAAAGTAAATCCAACAAATTATTACACTGACCTGATTCTTTCTCGTCTATGAAGCATGAAAGAATACGAAATGCATTATATCCTTCAATGACTATTCATTTGTCAATACAATCTATATTATAACGCTTGAATAGAGAACTTACCATGTTTATTAGCTTTTGTTGCATGAATTAACAATGCATCCGGGTGGCCACCCCTTATATCTGGCCCTTCTTCGTCTGGTTTCTTGAAGACTAAATACTTGCTGATATCGAGTTCATCCAAAATAGTATCGTCTTGATCGACGTCTCTCAAGTCCAAGTTATTATCATCGACGGAAATCGACGATAAGGCATTACTCGCAGGTCTTGAGGACGGTAATATAGTGTCCAAAGCAACGTTATTCTAGAAATGAAACGACAGCAGATTAGTAATGATGTGTCTAGGTAATACAAATCTACGTTAATCTACGTTACTTTATGAAATATTTACCAACTTCGCTGGAGACAAAGGTGTTAACTCCTTTTTATCATGAATACAACCAGATTCCTCTACTTTCATTGGTGTTGACGTTACGATTGGTTCGATTGTATGTATGCTTTGCATACTAATGGTGGGTTTTGGCGAAATTGGCGGTGGCGTTGCATTTGATTTAATGGAACGGGATCTCTTTGGTGGTAATGCTGGTGGGAGACTAGAATTATTCGTTGCTTCCGCTACTGATGGTGCCATAGTTATGGAGGTACTGAAAAAGATATAATACGCTTTCTTGTATTTTTTATATTAAACACGGGAAGATATGTATAAATTTTTATATCTAGAAACACATACTTCGAATTGTCATGTAATGTAGTTATAGTATGTGCCATAAAAGAACACGACTGTGTCGTAGTAAGAGCCATTTCGTGTTGTTGCCATTCCGCTTGCATCGAATTATAAGCTGCCACTGAATGACGGGTCCCAAGACCAGAGATGAAATCGTTGTTGCTGTGAGAACAATTCCCAAACATCTCCATGTATGCCATAACTGGAATAGATACGATTAAATTGATACGATTCTAATCTACTAGACAATGTGATATACTTCAGAAAAATAAATAAATAAAAAAATACGATTCCATATATATATATGTATATTATTTCTATTTTTATCACACATGTGTATATATATGGTACATACAAGCATGATTCATGTTACAATAAAATATCAAAGCACAAGTGTATAAAATACAGAAAAACACTGATGCACAAGCATGTATCTCGATAGATAATGACATATATGTAAGGTAGCGAATACCAGATTATTATAAACTCACTGGAATAAGAGTGAAATCCGTTAAACGACATTCTTACCGCGATTAAGGCTACATTCTTCGCGATTAAACGGTTACTTAAAATTGGGATAAATATCATCACGGTGATGCAAGCATGAACAAATATCGTGTAGATCGAGGAAATTTCGGATCGTTGAAGATATATCCTTTAGTCGATTCTTTACGCGCAATTGTGGAAACGAAAACTAAAGTCGGCTGTCTTAATTCTAGAGTTAAAGAAGCACAAGTGTTAACTGACTATTAGCAAGAAAAGGTCAATTTAATTAATGAAACAATGACGACGCCCACATAGGTGGTTGAAGATTAGTTTCTACGGTTAATGAAATTTAGAGCTATTATACAGAAATGTCAATGGAAATAATATATTTATAAAGTACGATGTGTAACAAATTCTAATCAAATAAATGTATAGAGTTTGATTTGACAAAATAATTTAACTAATGAAAGGAAAAGATGAGTGTGGATAGAATGTAATGAAATCTGAAAGTTTAATAATTTGTATGTAAAAAAAAAAAATATATATATATATATATACACACATTACTCTATGTGTTTTTAGTATTATTTCATTATTTCAATTATATATATTAAGATATAAGCCATGAAAAAGCCCAAAAATATGAGTGACATATCCAAGCTTAGTCAAATGAAATCGCGTTGGTGATTTCGACAAAATGAAACGAAAAATAACGACGAAAACATGCCGCAAAAAGCTAAGATATTAAAAGTCGTGTATAATCAATGCGTGAAACGACGGGTTTCAACTTAGCGTGAACGTGTGTTTGCTGAGGGATAGCTGATTTGCGTGGGCAGGATCCCACTTACCAGAATATGCCACTGATTGGAACACTGGGGGATACAAAATATTGTATCAGTTTTAACCTACTACGTGGAAAAGATTCTGAACGACTACTCTAATATAATCTAGATAATCTCTAACATAATTTTGTCTAATAATTAATATAATTTGTCTTCAAATTCAGGCAACTTCATTTTTAATACGTATCCATTATCATTGATACTTTATTTGAATTTTTTCAACAGCAATAAAGCAATCGTAGTATGGTGTTAAATATTATCTGCTGTATTACTGTTGTTTTTTATAAACATTAATTCGACTTACTATGCCTTTTCTTAAGCGGCAGTGGAGGGGGTTTACTGGTATCTGTATTATCGCCGTTATTGGTATGTAAACTACAGGTTGATAAATGCTCATTTTCAGGTACATTGTCGTACTGTGACGGTTGACGTTCTTTCCTCCGTTTCGATCGTTTTTCCGGCAATGCTGGCGGCACACCATTAGCGTCCGATGCAGAAATCGACTCCATTTCCTACGAAACACGGAAACTCACGTTTAATAAGAACGTGCATGTTGATGCTTGCAAATTTTTAATCTACGATGCATCGACGATCGAAATTATTGCATGGTCATGATAGTATTATAAGTACATATAGAATTTCTGCAAATAATCAGCGAAAAAAGAGCTTGATTCCTATGTTATATTTCGATTTGAAAATTGTTTAAACTGTTTTTTAGTAATTATAAGTAAGAGATTTATGAGTAACAAGAAATAAAATCACGACACACAACACCCACATTTACCAATTTTTCTAATACAGCAGGATCTCCAGTTCCGGAAATATTTGTTGTACTAACGGTACTCTTCGTACTAGTCATTGTCTTCTGAGTGAAAATAGACCCGTTATTATCCGAGGACAGTTTTGTTTGAGAGAACGATTGTTGCGAATTAAACGTTTGGGAATTGTAACTAATACTGCTTTGCTGAGAAGATCTTTTGGACGTTATACTGGAGGTAGTATAACTTTGAGACGAACTTCGTTGCGAATGCATGGATACGAAACCGGATTCCTGCGTTTGAGTCGATAATCGTTCCATTTTTCCTTCTATACCTGAAACATAATCGCCATATGGTTCGTTATAACACGTTAAAAATGTTTACTTGCCTGTTCTTCAACTTTCTTACAAAAAGATACTTTGCAACGCTTCCCAATTCCTGTCAGTAGGCACTATTTTACGAAGGTAAATTTAACTTAGATAATCTAGATTTAGAAAACGAATCAAGAAAATGAATACCAATCTATTAGACTGATCGGAACGGAGATCTATGCTATACTGTTTAGTCACGTAGTCTAAAGGTCTGACACCTACGTTACCTCTGCTTCGCTCTAGCTATTCGAGGAATTCTTGCATAATTTTAGCTCTTGTACATTTTTTCTTTACATTTATAAATGTGCAACGTCATCGGCACCGCCTTTACTTCAGCTTGACGGCGTTGGCGACAAATATAAAACGATTTTGTATTACCCACCGGTAAATGGATTAAGCATTTCTTGCGGAGTTTGTTGACCCAATAACATTGTGCTTGGTATGTTTGTTTCGGAACCGTCCCAGCAACTACAGTTTGAACTACCATTAACTTGCATACCTATAAATGTAAAAAAATAATCAATATATTTAGTTTCTCTCTATATCGTCTGCATAATGTTTGGAAAAAGATTGATTCAATCGATAAAAATGAAACTTTTACGCATGTATGTATATAATTAAATATGACCTCTTTTTATCGTTACGCCACATAATCTTTTGCCGTTAATTGCTCGGCGGAGAGTTAATTATTTTCGAAATATGTATCCTAACGTATCCTAAGAGATTTTCAGTAAGACTGATTCGACGATCGAGACAAGCACAGTTGAAGACCACTTCGCTGACTAAACGTTGTCCGCATAGTGAACCTTTCGACACAAATGGAAATGTACTTGTATAGTTCTACCGCTATCATCTCAGGATGGTTCTAATTTCGTTGTCATAAATCGGATATAAATCTTCATAGAACAAACTAATACGACTAATACGATATTTCAATGTTGACAAACGGAGCTGCGCTGAGGTTGCCTCGTTTCGGAAAATGTTGACGCTTAAACTTAAAACAGATGATTAAATGTTGGCAATTTATAAGTGACATTAATTGAATGGCAACCGGGAATAAAGATGAAATTACGAGCTAAAGCGATGTTTAGGTTACGCTGTAGGTACTCGATATGGGGTTGCGACGACATTCTCCTTAGAGTTTCTAAACATTCGCCTTAGAGTTGGACACTTATTTCTTGGGAACAACCAGCAGAACGGCCAACAGAACAACTAGGAACAACGCTCGAACCTCCTACCGTGAAACTGTGCTTTATACGATTCCTCTTTAAATTTCAAACTCCTAACACGCTTGAGTTCAAGATTACATCACATTCTGACGTACTATGTGCAACCCGCGTGTACTAAAACGATGTACAGGGACTGTAGAATACTTTACTGTTAATATATTTACTTTACTGTTAATTCCAGTTTGATGAAAACGTGCCGCCATAGACCCCTATCCCATTTGGTTCCATTTGGTTCCATTCCGGTTGCCATTCACTTGTGTAAAAGGTATTTCATCGTATCAATTTAAGTAACATAATGACTAACACTAATAATTGGATACAGATGTATTGAAAAGAAGACAGAAGGCAATTATATTAGAAAATGCAAACAATGTACGTTACAAAGAAATATCCTAATATCTTATTATAGTCCACGTATTATAAGTTAATCTATAATATAAACATATTATTTATATAAATGATAATTTTGTCTACGCGTGCTTCTCTTTATTACTTTCTTCTTTTAAATATGCTTGAAACTGACTCGATACCGAGTCAGTGTTACCGAGATTATGCAAGATATATCGTTTATCACATTCTTACTGGCCATGACTAAATAATCGATGCTATGATACGATAAAAGGATAGATCTGTTACCTTGGATAGTAGCCATCAGGCTGAGATCCATACTGTCGTTCAGAGACTCGTCGTTTGGTCCCATGATCGCCCGTATCTCATCTTCGTCACGGGAATGGTTCAAGGCCGAATCCAAACTGCCAGCCGACGCGCTCAGAAGAGACGACGAATCCTCCGGAGATCGACTTCGTAGGGAAACACCGTCGAGACTAGATGCTAAAAAACCTTCGGATTCATCGAGCAACTGTTGACCTTTCGTTCTCCGTTTCGGTGGCAATGGTGGCGGTGTACCGGAAGAACTATTTTCTTCCGACAGACACATATTAGTTCTGCAATTCACCATCCAAACATTATCTTTTAATCGTATTCGTTTAACGTAGAACTACTTTTACACTACATTCGAGAATAGATGCATTGTTATGCACTATCTATAAAAAGCATAGGAAGAAACTACCTCTCGGGGAGTGGCGGTTTTGGGGGAGGACTAGAATCCCTTAAAATCGACTCTGAACTATGCGAGCTACGGACCAAACTGGTAGTCGCAGCTGTTTGCTCTAAAATCTGCCTTTCCCTTGGCGTTAACGGAATATCAGGCAAAGAATTTCTTTGTGGCGTCATTTCCGATCCATAAGACGACGTTCTGAAAACGCGATTTCAATGGTTCATTGTCAAATTCCGCTGATTACGACGACACAAAAGAGTATCGAACTATTGGTCATAATACTAATAAAGTCAAACAACTAATATTTTGTACCAGTATGGAAGAATGTAAATTTATCTAAAATCAGTGCTTCAACCAAAGAACAAGTAGAAAGATTACCTATTACTAGCTGTAACGACGACAGGTTTCTGTCTATTGGCAATCTTCTCATTCGCCAGGGCAACCAAGTTTTTCACAGCTTCTTCGACTAATCCTATGATGTGTGTAACGTTCTCGGTATCCAACGCAGAGGACTGGTCACCGTGCAGCAACACGTCATCACAGAGTTTTAATAATTGTGCAAGAGCTTGATACACTTGGTTCGTCGCTGATCCCAGAGTAGAGCTTCGTCAAAAAAATACGAAGGTCGCGATTACAAACGATATTCGTTAGCATCTACAATTTCATCTCTCTTTGCATTTCCAATAGATGATAATTAAAGTTTGAAATTACAAGCATAGATTACATTCAAGATTCTAGAAAATATCTCTAATCTTAATATTTTAACTAAACTTACTAGTTGAACAGAAATAAAAATAAAAATAAAAATAAAGCTACAATATACATACATGTTTTGTCCCAATATATCTCAAAATACCTAGTTCCCACTATTTGTAATTATACGATAATTGATACGGTGCTTATCAACTTTTAATATTTTTTCAATATTTATTACTGTACATTTGACTTTTACACAGAATAAATTTGTAGCTGCATCACCTCGTAGAATTAGTTCACGCAGGCATTTTATATAAAAATTTAGAATTTTATCTGGACAAACTAAACTAAAATACTCAACTAACTAAAAATACTCCGGAGAAAGATCGGTCAATACGTTTCTGATCGATACTTTAATCACGATCGAATTCGCTTACCTGTTCTCGTAGAGGAGATAGGACTTTAACACAGTGTGTATGGTGGTAACAGTATCGAGGACGATGGTGCCGTTGCCGGGCAGCATCTCGAGCTTTTTCTTTGACACGACGTCCCGGAAGTGAAGCAGTGCCAGTTGCACCTGTCGCACGTGGATATGCAGGTCACGGAGGGGATTCTTGTCGAGGGTGGTCGCGCCATCGGTGCAGCCGGGCGCGCTTTTATCACGCGGTGTTCGCGGCGAGGAGGGCGAGGCGGCCCTCGTAGCCGCTCCACTGCCTCCACCTCCGCTTCCGCTACCAGGAGAGCGCATGTGGGAGAGCTTCTCCAGGAAGTCCTCCTTGAAGGAGCGCGCACGACGCGCTAGTTTACCACCACGCGCCTTCCCGCTGGAGCGTTCCTCGACTTCTGTAACAGACAATAAACAGAAAATTGAATATCGTTTATCGCGACACAGAAGGAGATTATGCGTTTCCTGATCTTTTCGTTTCAGATTTGCGTAGGTTGCGAAAATAATTTGAGTGCGTTCAACGAAACTTATTTCCGTGCAATTTTCTATTTTTTTCGTCACATAGTAGCCAGTGTAAAACCATTATTCCACTTTAAAGATATCGAAACAGATTGCCACAGGCGAACATACGTTGCAAACGATCGATCGATGTAACTTGCATCGTAAAGGGTGCAAAAGGTAAGTACGTGATATCCGCGTAAACTGGTGAAAAACGCGTTTAATGGACAGTCGTCGAAACGATTACAACCGATCGAGTCGCGAAAATTTTATGCTGGAAAATTTCGCGCCAGAATAGCAAACGTACTGGTTCGTAAATTCCATCGGTGAATTCACCGTGCAAACGAAACGGATAAATATATCGGGAATAGTAAACAAACGTGACCAAACGTTTAAAATCAAAGCGACGCGACGGCCGGGGCTCGATTGATCGGTTCGTTTGTCGAGAAGATTCGAATGTACAGGCAGAAGGGCTTTCGATTCGATTCATTTCGAGTTATCTTTTTTCATTTTTACGAAGATTGTTTGGATAAGTTTGATTTGCTAAGTACTAGTCTGCTATTATATGGTACGGTGGTATGATTATAACTAAGTACAGGTATATATATATAGTTATATTATAGCATCTGCAATTGATGTTACAGAAATATATCTACCTATACTTGTTAATTCGGTAATACTATTGGTTAGCAAATTGTTGTTGTCGTCGTCGTTGTCGTCGTCGTCGTCGTCGTCGTCGTTGTTGTTGTTGTTGTTGTTGTTGCTGCTGCTGTTGTTGTTATTGTTGTTGTACGAACCGAGCCCAATAATAAGTATATAATAAAGTTGTTAAGAAATATGTTATGTTATAAATAACGATAGAAGGGTATTGTAGAGCTTCGTTTTAAAAGTGGACGAGCGTCCAAAGAAAAAGTCGACGTAATTTTCAGCGTATCAATTTGCTAGTTTAATAATTCTATTTAATGATTCGTCGAAATGAGATGCTGGATTGATTTATGCATATACTCTTGTAATACTATTAATAATTTTAAATGAAAACGAAATAAAAATAGCTCTATTTAAGTCTGCTAGAGAGGTGCGGTTATCGAGCGTAGATGAACATTGTCAAGATATGACGTTCCAAGAGCTAACTTTTAAAGCAGCAAATCTGAGCAATTTCTGTTGGTCTTGTTGATAGGATTATGTATTTATCGTACGCGGAGAACCAAATAAGTAATGCGCAGTATTCTGCGAAGTGCGTGTAACGCGCACTTTGAAATTTCCTTTAGGTATTTAACGAAATCACTGCTATTACCTCGGGAAATATTGTCGAATCTAATCTATTAACGAAAATGTAAATACACATGTCATAGCAACGTTCGACGTTGCACGTTGCACAGAACACCCCGAAATTACCCACCGCAAAGATCGGTCTATCGAACGGTGTCGGCAACGCTTCACTTCGATTAATAACTTCATGCTCGAATCATTATCAGGTTGTTTGCCTGGACAAGTGCACATGGGGACAGAAGGGGTTGGTTAAACCAGTCATCTTTGGTGGTTTGCGTTTCGCGATAGGGGGAAATGCAAGCAAGCGACTGGTCGAGGCAATCTCTGCATCTCTGATAGCGTATGTACGTGTGTATGTACGCCGGTAAATCAAGTTCTATTCACGAATTCCGATTGAAACCTCAATCAGGCGTGATTTGCGCTAAAGGCAGGATTCGGATGGCCGACAGAGATAATAGAAAACACGGAGAACGGAGGACGGAATCGAAATAGCCGTGACTGATTGGATCCACGGAACATGCTCGATCCTGTACGCTGTCTATACTAAAGAAGTGCGCTTATACTCGAGGCTGCTGCAACCACCGCACTCGCGCTTCGTATAAAATCGCATGTACGACAGAGCCTTCGACAGTTTATTTGAGAAAAGACACCCGCAAGTTGTTCGACCAAGGTATTCGTCGTTGCTTTCTATGCGAGTTTCGATCGTCAGGACACTGACAAACGACAAAAGAGAACGTTCTCTGAAATTGCTGCTGCACGGCAATGCCAAGCAACACGACGCTGCTTTTACGATCGTTAACGAGCATCATAACATTATATCATAACGAGCGTTGTTTGGTACGTATTGCAGCAACCAGTTTATTCACTAGACATTACTCCTTCGGATTGCTAGCTGTTCGGATCGATGCAACACGCCTCATTCGATACCCACTTTTAATTAGTGGACGAGACACAAGAATAACTTGACCATTGGATCTTGTCTAAAAACGCGGTATTTTTCGCGATGATATTCGTCGCTTGCCTGATACAGTATTGTCCTTTCATATAAACTTTGGATTATTCGCTTGCGCGCCTAATATGTCCCAAAAACAAGATCGCTCTTGTGTGGGTGCATGTGGATGTGTGTGTGTGTGTGTGTGTGTGTGTGTGTGTGTGTGGGCGCGGGCGCACGCGCGCGTGTGTGCGTATCGTGTTAATAACAAGAAGATAATCGGTGAACGCAATCGTTGGATTCTCGCGTGTAGTTAATAACTCGCATGGTAACGCACACACACACAGAGCAAGCAGCCCCTCGACAAGTAAACATCACGTTGCTGGTACACATGGCGCGGATCTTGTTGTTGTCGCGAGGTAACACAGAGAGCACAGCGGTCAGATCATCTTTTCATCGTTATCGCGAACGTGCAACGTGCTCGAAAATGCAACGACCGCGATAGCTTTCCACGCATGTCCCTTTAATCGCGTCACTGCTAGCCATTCATCAGCGTGAAAGCCTCTCACTGCGCCGTACCGCACCACCTCGAATACGTGCAAGTGGAAGGGCTTTGGGTTGATGGAAAACGTGAACACGTGCGAGAGGGTTTGAGAGCGGTCATCGTCGTCGTACAGACATGAATCAAAGCGAAATACTCTGCTTTACTCTGCTATACTACCCGTTCGTCATTCTAATCGCGGCCGATCGTCTTTCGAATACCGGTGAATCCCGGATGGCGTGCAGCTCGAGATTGGATAGCTTCGATAGCCTGGATTAACAACTGTACGATCGATGAACGAGAGACGCGTCGGTGTTTCTGAAAACGGCTGACGAGTGAATTTTTAGCATGCCGATGGATGAAAGGCCAAACCAAAGGGGTTGAGATTCGTCTAACGATTGCCTTTAAGTAACACATCGAGAGGAGAATATTCGGACATTCAGCAAGTTTTGCAAGCTTGGAATGCCTTTTGAGCGTCTTAGTGAATAAGTTAACGTGAAATACACAGCGATGTGGAGAAAATGATCAACGGTTTCTTCTCCTATCTTCTTCAAAACAAGTGCCTGTTGTAAGTGTTCCGTTAATGAATAATTATTGATACTACGTTATCAATAATTAGAGGTTTAATATGTTATAGGCTTGCATGGAAACAGATATACATACGTACAAGAGGATAAAGTGCGTTGTACGTTACACGTTAGTTGATCCCCGGTTATTAGGCGCACGTTTGAATTCGCCAAGTTATGGATTCTGTTATCGAGGACGGTATCATACTAAGAGTTACTGACTAAAACTATTATCTCTTTTCTCACTCGACTCACCAGCTCACTGAACGTGAATGAAATAGGGAAAAATATAACGATGTTGTTATTAACAATCATCGTTATTATTAGTTAGCCGTATAAAACAACGGGTAGACTGCACATCTCAATTTCGAAATTAATCTTAGATTAATGCCGCAGATTACCATTGGCGAGTGTATCCAGGATAGAAAGCCAGCGTAACGTTCGATACAGATTTCCAAAAACAAAAATAATCCGACAAGCGCCAGTTTTACTCTTTCGTGGTGAAACAAGTATTGCCGCAGCGACAAATGAGAATAGGCTTATCGTTAGTCTCCGTCCTTCTTTCTCTCTTTCTTCCCCAGCTTAAAAACATATACCGATCTGGTACTAGAATATTTATAGCAATATTGAACGAGAGTCTCGAGCGCGTAACCATCTAAATTGGACCTGACAAAGCGGAATAGAAGAATATCGAACGGCGCTAACAATTGCCTTATTGTTAGGCGGCTGAAAATTCATTATCTACAGCTTCGTTAACGAAAGGGCCTGTTCGAACTAACGAATTTCGGATTAGCGACGCATCGTGTGATTACGAGGTGCGGAAGTCGAGCAAGAAATTCTGCAAAGGTAATTAAACATCAAGTTGAAACAGTAACGGAGTTATTAAGAACGACGAGTTTGAGAACGGGAGGATGTAAAGCTGAATTTACGCTGTTTCGCACTGGAGAATTGCTGCGGATAACTCGTCCCACTCTGAGAGGGAAGCACGAAGTAAGGCCGGGATATGTACATATTTACACGAGTTCACTGAATCAATAATAATCTAACGATGGTATACGGTAGTCGAATGAAATATTTTCGATCGCTGCATTAAAATCTGTTTGAAATGTTAGAAATAACTCGACATCGAGCATTATATCGTCTACCTGTTAAAATTATCTCGACGACGACAAACTTTGACGAAGTAGAAGCAGATCGCAAATACCTGACTCGGCAACGATCCATCCCCAGTGTACTCCATCGCTCGTCGGGCAATTCCCGCCCTTATCTCCGATAACGATTTCGCGAAAAGATATCGACGTCCACACGACCTCGTATCGATTCACCTGCTCCGATTCACTCGCCCTTGTAATCAAGGAATCAGCCTGAAAATCGTCCGCGATACGAAGAAACTCGATGGCGCTAGGCTGCGCGCGACTCGGTCTCCATAATGTTACGTTGCGAACAAAACAGCGCAAAATGTCTGAGGCAATATGTAATTCCTAACTCATCGATAGGGAGAAGAAGGGGTGAAGAAACGGTGGAACACAGAGACATACGACGAACGAGGGAAAGGGAGAGGGCTAGGGAGAAATAAATAAATGGACGAAAACGAAAGAAAAAAAGAGGGGAAAGAAGAACAAATGAAAGGATCTTTCGTAGATGGAAGTTAGATGGGCAGAAGCGGAAGTGTATCGGAGGTGATGCGCGCGCGTTTGTGTGTAGGTGTAGGTGTAGTATGTATTACGTACATATGTATATGACGAAACACGTGTGGAACATGGGACTCGGGATGGTATATCGTGGTCTGCGGTTATCGGACACGCGATTTCATGGCAGATCGTGCCTAATACCGAAATGCGGATTTTCCGGGTATTTCGCGTCGGATCCGCGGGAAATCAGGACCATCCCGCTGTCCGTGGAAAACGGTCTATTAATCAATCGCTTCGTGGCGGTAGGACTTAATATTATCGGAGATTTTGCTTGGCGAGATTTATTGCGATAACGCGAATGAAAAGCTACGTTTGACGAGCGGATATGTACCGCGTATCGAGTTGACGAGAAAATCCTGCTTTTCCTTTTTTTTCCTTTTTTCCCTACAAAAGTAATTAAAAAACGGTATTTTTATAATTCTCGATATAGATACTAGATAATAGATGATAGATACAAGATACAAGATAGCTATTAATAGTAAAATATACAAATATGGAAAGTGTCTGGTAAATCGCTTCCTCTTTCGAAATGATCGGGAATCATAACTGTTTCGTCTACCGATCGATGTAGATTTACGTTTCATTTGATGAGATTTGTTTTGCGACGTGGTAATAAATTTTAGATAATTTCTTAACCGAATTGTTCGATCACGTTAAAAATTGTTGCTTCGAACTTGTGAAGCTGGGATGGCGCGTGACGCGACGTGTCGTGGTAAGTTGCCACTGACAGGATATACGCAATACGATACAATAACCGAATGAACCCAACCGATATGCATACTTAAATTCGTTAAAACGTTAAAGCGCTTCATAGTATTGACGCGTTTAGCTTTACAGTGACATTGAACGTCAAAAGTACTAAAAACTTTACGAATATTTAATTGATATGTTTCAATAAATAACGTTGGCGGTTTTTCGGCATGGTAGCTCCGCTAGTGAATCTGATGCTAATCGCTGGTCGCTAATAATAATAACACCGATGCCAATCAACACGCTAAAGAAGAACACGAGTGTTGGTGAATGAGAGAAAGCTGATGTCAGAATCTAAGAATATCCATCAGCGATCGTCTGGGTATTAATCGCGTTGAGACGGAATATCCACGATATTCTCCCAATATCGTACCTTTCTACCATCGCATCAGCACCACTTGATCTCTGTCAACCTACACACCGCACGCTGTGAAAAAGGAAGACAGAGTTATATGTATCTAGAGTAAATAGAGGCGATAAGTTCTTGACTCGATGTCTGTTTGTCAAATGGATTTTCACACCGTCGGCGTTGTGGATCGAAAGTGGAACGTCAGAAAGAAAAGAACGTCCATTCGAACAGATAGAAAATATATCGTATCGCCACTGTTATCTCGTCTAAATAATCTGTTATTTTTCCGAAACACACGCATCCCCAAGTCACGCAGAGCCGGCCAGTTTCCTTTGCACGGTGCATTCCGTGAGACGGGAGTCGCGCCGAAATAACCGCGAGGTTGTTGCACCGCTCTGTAATAATAATACGCGGCGGCGGCGGCGGCGGCGACTATGTCCTGTTCAGTCTTCGAAAAACGTGTTAAACGTGGCACTTGAATTTCATCCTCCCACGCCTGTCCCTTCAATAGCTGGAAGGGGGACACTGGATGGCGGCGAGAGGCGACGGTATGTCGGTCTGGTGTAAAGCGTTGTAAGGTGTAAGTATAGCGTGTTCTGTGTTCGATCGAACGTGTTTCACGATATGGTAATCATTCGACTGTGTGAGAACTGGAAATGAAAAGAGTCGCGTTAGCTTTTTCCCAAAAATGAAATGTCGGTAGTTGACTGACGTGATGTAATAACGTTTTAAGCCGCGTTGAACTGTGTCGACAAAATACGAAGAAACGTTGCCGGAGTTTAAAGAGCTTTCGAAATAGCTTAAATGCCGACAGAGAATTATTCCAAGATGGTGCCTTCGGACAACGAACTAAATTTAGTAAGCGAGCCCGAAACCGGCGCGACGCGAAGCGACGGCCAAATCACGATGTAAGTGACGAAACACCGAGAAACGCTTCGCCAAAGACGAGAACGTTCCCGGCTTCGAAGCAATCAAACTGTATGGTTATCGTTATCGTTATCGTTATCGTTATCGTTACCACCACGGTCGCGCGAAGCGAAGGGTGAATATCAACGAAGAAGGGAAGGAATGTGTGCATATCGAGCAATTTTTTATCTAATTGCAGTGTTTAATCGCGCTCATTGTGTCTCAAACTTTATAGGAAAGTTAATAAAGGGTCTTTTGGCATGATTTCTCGTTTCAACAGAAAAGCGAAACACGTTGCTCCCTCTCTCTCATCTCTCTCTTATTATCTATTGTTATTCCCATCGATCACCTTTCATAACGTTTCTCTCACTTTCTATTCTTAATCCGATTATCACTCGCGTCTAAAACTGCAAATGCAAATTTAATTACTGCGCCCAATCACAGACGGATAACATTTCTAACCTCTTACTTCAATCGTAAGAACTAATTAACCGAAACTTTTTATAAAAATCTTCACCTCTGCCTGTCCCTCTCCCTCCCTCCCTCTACACACACACACTAATGAATAAAGTATGAATAAAGACCGACGAATGTTATACCGCCGTGCATGAAGGATTTCTATAAAAATTGTTTTTGCTTTATTTTTAATTCTATAAATATAGAATTAAACTTCCATTCAAACATCGTAGCCAATATGTACATATATATATATATATCGATTCGTACGTCATTTGAATGTAAATGATTTATCCCATCGCAACACCTAACCGAGTTAATCACACTTATTACAGAATATTAACGAGTCTCGTGTAATTTCGATCGGTGGTTTAATCATACGCTATGTAACCACCGGCTCTCGTCGGACGAGTCCCGATTAACAAATCCCCCGGCTAATTTGTTAACAGGTTAAATTCTGTGTAGCTGCATCGCCGTTATGGAAGCGGCCAAGCCGATTCAGTTTGGAATTTCCCATTGCGCTCGCAGCGATGCAATTACGGAACTTTAATGTTAGCGGAATATCAGGAATCGTCTCCAGCTGGGAATTTCATGGTTCGATAGCGATATTAGCGAGCGCGGGATTGCTGGTTGCACCAGCGTGATTTTCGCAAATGGTAACGTCGTAGTCTGAATTAAAAGATCGGATCGACGACGAAGGTCCTTTTTCGTCTATGCACGCTTCTGACTGCATGGATTTTAAAACTCTCCAAGTGCTTGAAAATGCTCGATTCCACGTGGAAATACGGGATTACGTTTCCCAATTAAAACGTGAGAGTTAGGTTTCAGGAAAGGCCTTTTTGTTCCTTTAGTAGCTATGTTTTATTATATATAGCTGCTATCATATATCCTTATATTTAAGTATAGCACGTACTTTCCACTTCCTACGCTAATCTATCTAAAAAGTCGAATCATACCTCCTATGTAGAGATGTTAACCCTTGAACAACGACCCCTGAACAGGGTACGTATAATTTTAAACTTGCGAAAGATTTATCTACAAATGACTATAGCCAATCGCAAATCTTATTTTGTATTGAACGCTACAAGTATACATATATAACAAAGTGTATATATATATATATATGCAGTTATTAGATAGGCAGATATAAATCTTAGTCTAATGGAAAGGAAAAGTAGAAAGCTTTTACCTAAAGGCGATGACGATGGCATGCCCCTTGATTCTGTGGCAGTGATCGTTGACGACGCGGCCGTATCGTAACATTTGTCTACGATCTACACGGCTGCTTACGGTAAGAAAGAAGCAGTCGCGCGCTTATGATCTTCGCCGAAAAGCCGAAGCATCGATCGAAAAGCGTGCGTGCAGAATACAGAAAAAACGATAAGTCGGTCGAGCCAGCCAAGTCTCTCGAGTCACCGCTGTCAGCATCCGTCGTCGAAGCTATTTCAAGAAATATTTATGCGTACGTATGTACATTGTACATACTTTACCATATCATACGCTCACCGCCCTTACGCGCCATACTTGTCCTATACGAGCTAAATCTCATTCGATCAAACGAAAGAAAGCGCGACGGTTGCAAAATTGTGAATTTGCCTGCACCAAACATTTCCAGCCTCGTGCAGACAGGATTGGAAACGTTCGAACTAATTAAATTTACTCGAATCGCGAATTTACTTTGCATTCGAAGCTCATTGCCTGGCACATGTTTCCCTTTCTCCGATTGTCTTTTCATCCGATGATCCGTTAAATTCTCGCGATGACGTGCTGTGATTATTAATTCAATTAGTTGTTACGAAATATGACTTGCGATATTCACGCGTCGTTATCATCGTTAGCATTTGTCCAAATGCCATCGAGTTAGCTACCAAACTCGATAAACAACTCGGAGTTATAGAGCATGTACGTACAGAAAAGATAAAAAAAGTGCTGCTCGAGTTTGAAAGCTTTCGTGTGACACGAAACTTGAAAAAGCAACGCGTTAATACGATAAATAGAAAAAGGAGCCTTCGGCAATGGCGCTACATTGAGCATCCGTAACATGGAGTGAATTGTAAATGTATACGTATATACGTATGTATATGTAGAACCGAGAGGCAGGTAATTGCACTACTATCTGTTTTCTTCGAGAGCAAAGTCGATATTAATCCGGTTACAGGGGGTTAAGGGATTATTTATCAACGTCCGACAACGAATAACGACAGATCAAATCAGATAGAATAAATCAGATAATGACAGATCAAAGAAACAAGACGGATCGGAACAAGTAATATATGTAACGTTTCATTTTGAATGTTAGCCGACCTAACGTAAACACATTAAAAATGAAAAATCGAGAGAAAATCGTCCGACCGAGTGGATGAGCTTTCTAAATCCGCCTACGTGTAAACTCTTTTCTTTTCATGTGAAAAGCCGCTGGAAAAGTGACTAGTAAAATGCGGACGAAAAGTGCACTCCACGGATGTGTGGAAGAACGCGAACTGGCCCGACTGCTTGCCTCCTGGATTCGGGTATTGTTACATTCGCGACGAGAATCATGTGTACCATGCATTTTTTGTCAACATTTCGCTGATTTTCCGTAAAACAGAATACGCCTTGTTTCAAGAAAAATCTTCTTATTTACCCGCTTCGTTGGAAATATTTGTTTGGTCCTTGAGCAAATATTGCAAACATTACGATGCGAAGCTCTATATGGAAGGGTTAATGGTTACCGTTCGTTAACAGCGCATATCCGCCGCGTATAATTCGTTGGTACAACCTTCAAGTCAGCTACACAGATTCCGGTAGACCTATGAGCGGGCGTAAGATACATAGGTATGCCTTTTCGGATTTACTGTGATACCGTATCGTGCGTACGATACAACTGTACGAATATTTTGACTACTGCAGGCGGCCTGCCTGATCAAATACAAAAAATTGTTCGATACGCTTGTCAGGTCGCTGTAACAAATACATGTGCTTAATAAGAAATCTGTTGCGGCTAGAACGTCGTCTGCCGATGTTACGATCGATCGACCAATTATGAAAACAAACGATTTTTCAATATTTTATATAGCCTATATCGTAAGAGTTATAGATACATCGTAAACTTCAGAATATATGTACAATGTATGTATTATGTATGTACGTATGTATGCGTGGCACGATGATCGGCTGAAACGCGCGTGGCTATAACCTACGACGCGAACACGTCGATGTTGGAGGTAGTGTTCTGCTTGGTAACAGCGAAGCCTAATGAATAAAGGAAGGCATAATCCGGCAACAAACGGAGCAGCGAAATATTTCGATATTGCTTGGAAGAAAAGTTCTCCTCTTCTTGTCAATCTGAAAATCTTTTCGCAAATTACGTCTCGCTTGATATTCGTTCCTCGTTTTCTCGCGATATACTCAAATTTTTCTTCTAACGGTATATTTCGCTCTAACTCGTATCTTTTTGCAGAAATTTCCAACATCAGCTACCACCACTACGCCATGCTCCTGTTTTGCCATTGATATTAGATCCGCCCCATTACAAATAGAAAATCCAAATGTTCCAAGTATTTCGAAATCTATACATCTTCCTACACTCTCATCTGTCTTTTCAACCTCCCCTCGAAGGAGAGATTAGGTTCGTTCGGACACTCGAGCGGAAAGATCATACCGAGAGGACAAGCGAACGATAAAGCTTGATTCTTCTTAGCTAAGTGAAACCAAGTCAAACGATATACTCGGTTCTACGCTACCAAACAAGAGTTGTTCTCCGGGACAAATAATTCGAAAAGGAATTTGTAAACCAGGGCTGGCTATCTTCGAACGTTGCGGATCCAATTCAACGTTTACCGTCGTAATCTAACGATCGTGCAACATAACGCAACATAACGCAACATAACGCAACATAACGCAACATAACGCAACATAACATAACGTGCCACTATTATACGCGAGAATATTAAAATATATTAAAAAGGCTAAACAGATTTGAGATTCAAGAAAATTTGTTCAATGTGTGTTTCCTGTCGTCCACGTTGCTTGTTCGTTTACATGCTAGTAAACATGCCTTGGAAGCTAGTCCTTGGAGAATGTATCGTTGGTGCATTTATCCATGTGGTAACGATTGACATAATAGCGTAACACGTGTGTGAAACATGTGCGATGCCAAAGGAGGGATGCTGATAACTTGCAGTAAATTAGATACAGAACAGCCTATACTATGGAGAAATGCGTTTGAAAAACGGTCTTCCTCCATCTAGAGTTACACGTTCCGAGTTTTCCAAAAACCAGTACTTCTCTCCCTTCTTTCAACGCAAATCTTCGTATTGCACACTTGTAAATAGAGTTTCTTTCCCATCATGCTGTTTACGGCAGTGACATTTGGTTCTAGCGGCAGATGGCTCGTGTTTCCGATATAGAATAGAACGCGGCAACTTTCATATAATAGAAAATAAACTTATACGTTACAAATTGTGCGTTTATTTCTCAAACGTAAGATGAAGGCCAAGCGAAGAATTTTTTGTTTGTCTTTCAAATATAGGTAACTGTCCTTATAAAATGTATACTGTCCGATATAAAATGTATACGTAATATATGTTCAAAGTTCTGTTTCAACTGATTGAAAAAATACATAAAATACACATAAAAAAGGTACGAGAAATTCCCTAAAAACATAGTTATCCTTTCAAGGATCTTCTAGCCACTATCATCCTAAACAAATTCAATTCTGACAATTGCAGCTGCGCGTCTTGCATGACTCATAAATGCAGCAATAAACACTGCGCGCGTGCTAAGAATGCATATAAATAGTTAATCAAATTCAAGACATAATTTATGCACCGCTGTACGCGCGCGTGCGGCAAATAAGTTTCAATTTCTTTCTGTTTCTCTTCGCTTTATATTTACGTATCTTGAAAAACGGAAAACTAAAAAGAAAAAATAATTTAACGACGAAAGAAAAGATTATCGATTTTTCAAAGTCCCGTCTCGCTCTTTTCAAACGAGGTAAATAAATAAAATAGAAAAATTTATCAAAGGAAAAGATCGCAAAATTGGATAACATAAAAAGTCATTAATAAGCGACATTGAAAAATCATCGTAAAATACGAAGGCAACGGAGAATGCTTGATCGCAATCTGTTTTGCAAGGAGAAATTCTGACTCAACAAATTCTGTGGTTAATCGTGCCACTTTATTTCGAATTCTTTTTGAAAATAAATCTCGCTGTGTATCGACCATGAAGGTGGATTTATGCGTATTACATATCCGTTCAGAGACGGAACGGTTACGGCTTACGGCACGATTCCGCTCATTGTCAGACATTTCTGTACCGACAACAGTCGGTAAATCGATCGGCATGCCTATGCAGCGCCGATCGGCTTCCCAAGCGAAGAAACGTCTGTCTTGGCACTACCGAGCGGCCGCTGACCGCATTGGCAAATACCGACGCGGAATGGAGAGACGCGGCCTTACATCTCACACGCGTGCGGGAAGGTATTCCGTGTCGGAAGTTGTCGGAAAGCGTGTAAACGCGTACATTCGGATAGTACGCGTTATGTCGAGTATCACGATTCGGACATTTTCGATGGAACGACAGATAGACCGGCGATATTGTTTCTCACGTTTCCGCCAATACTTCTTCTACTGCTTGTACGAAATGTATGTGTATATGTGCATCGTTCAAAAGCTGTGACACTTACGAGAGATAAATGTGAAAAGATTATCGAACGATATCCACTGTACGACACGAGACGGACGAATATCTTATTCTTAGTACCGTTTTCAAGCAGAAACTGACATGCACATTCCGACTCCGTGTCTGTTTGGGCAGAATCATGTCGTAACCGGTAATCGGTTTTTTTTTCAATTGCGTATCTGAACGGATAATATAAACCCATCTTAAGGAGTGCGCATCGTATAATACAAGTATTAACTGGTTAATACTGTGTTGGCCAATCGTCGATACGAAACCCTTAAAACACAATTATTTTGATAGATCCATGAGCATTTCTTTATTTCGATAGATCTTTTAATAACGACTTTTCCTCTTGCAATCTCTGGAATACGTAGCGATTAGTAGTTAATTCAAACTTTAGACCAACAGCGCATATAGCGAAACTGTACATTAATTAGTTAAATTACAAGAGTGAAGTTATCAAAAATGATATTCACCATGGATGAAACGAGCCAATTAACGGAATACCCGATAGATTATTTGAGATTAATAACGTATGTGTTGGAAAATTGTATCGGTTGCATCGAACCAAATTCTAAACGCGTATCCTTTTACCATAAAAAAAAAAACGCGAGAAATAAAGATTCGCTGAATCGATCGAACCAGTTTGAATATCACGGGCAGCAATAATGAAAACAACGAGAGGATAAAATTGCCGGTGAACAAGAAGAAACGAGAAATATCTGCTTTATCTGTGTAGAGGTTCGCTTCGTTTAATTAATTAGCAACTGGCCGTTACGAGCAAAGCCCCTGACATTAAGTTTGCTCGAGACGTCGCGTTGCGTCGATGGGGTTCACGGTCGAAGGACATGGTCGTCAATTTTTCGTCCACATGGAACAAGAGACTAGGGTACCACCATCTATCGCACTGTCAATCAAATCGTCGACTTCGTTCTCCTAACGCCTTACGAACGACCGACCCCGTGTAAGGAGAAAACCTACTCGTAAAGTTGGAAAATTTCATTTCATACTTTTTATCGGCTATCGTCGATAGCTTTGCGGTTAATGCTACGTTGTTAATTAACGATCAATGATTAACGAGATGCTGCGATCATCGATTTCAAGTCATTTCGTATAAAGCCAGGGCCCAGAGAAGCGAGTCAAAAATAAAAATGTTAACACATTGGATGACTTAAGCCTGTGACCTTCGTGCTGCTGTTTATTGAATCGACCGACCGCCTACTTTCATGCACTTGCCATGATCTCATCTCTGAATTCCTTCTACGGTATGTTTTATTATACATAATACATATACGTAATACGATGTCTGCAATAAGTAAGTAAATTCCATACTTAACTAATATCGATATATTGCAGACATTGCTGGGCCCAAGGGTCATTATGTAGGTCATGCTGGAATGTTCTTGTAACGATAACTGTCGCGATGAGATTTACCTCGAAGCATGTACCGAGGCCAAGTTCCATGTGAAGGGACCTGGGTACCATGATACATACGTACAATTAGTATACGATATCTGATCATCAGTAGCGTATCGGTAGACGTACATACGTATACACACGCGTTTCAAGCAATCAAATATCTCAACATTTATCTATGCGAAACAATATCAAAATTATATTATATCAGTTAGATATAGTCAGAAAGGACGCGAAGAGGAGAGGAACAAGCATCGTATAATATTAATAACACGATGTAACAATTTTCGTCGTATAACATTTTAATCTGTTCGTAACGAACGTAAGCAGAAATAATCATGTTTTAATAATTAACCTTGCATAAGGGAAGATATTTTTAGTAAGTGTGACTCGAAAAAAATACAACCGATCCTGTTTTGACATTGTAAATCGAAAGAAAGTTTGGTACCACGATTTCGTCATATAAATTTTATCTCTCATATAATAAACCATTCTTTTAAAGCAATGTGCTGATCTTGAGAATGAGGTTAAAAAATGTCGTAAAAGTTAGCAGGCAGCAGGAGTAATTACCCTGTTAAAAAGACTGTTTGAATTTAAAACGTTCGTTCCCTTTTCCTTCGTTCCATAGGGCGTAGATGTATAGTAGGTACATAGCTACACATATTTAGACGCCTCGGAGACAGAATGCGGATGTAACGATAGTCCTTCCTACGATCTGGCGTCTCGGCGTTTCAACCGCAAAAAATCACGATACACGCCCGTGAAATGAGTCATAGGCGCCAGCGGTTCACATACACATACCGCGCGTACGATATGTGGTGGAAACGGAAAAGTTTCATTATGTTCGTTCGGCTCGCTGACAACGGGACATCGTGATTTATCGTTACGTGAGAAAAACACGAAGGCACGAAGGCACGAAGGCACGAAGGATCGAAGGTTCGTTCAAACAGGCACGTTACTTCTGTCATAAAGTTATTAATAAACACCATTCTGTCATTGCCATCGTGCAGCCATGATTGATCCACCGTTCACGTCGTCCAGCGTTCGCCTTTAAAATTTAAATGCCATCCGAAAAATATCAAGGGAGAAAATTGGGCGTGATGCGACACGATATAACTCGTGCAAATTTCGTCGGTCCAATCCGAACATATAATCACACCCATCTTAACGATCACTTTGTAAGAGTATTTTGAATCGAGCGCCGGTCAATTCTATCAACATTTCTTGCTTTTCGAATCGATGTACGATCGAAACTCGATTATTCAAATCACAAGGGGACGATTGAAATCTATTGGTTGTTCGGGTTTCTCATCTTATATTCAAGAAACAGAAATTCGGCCTACAGAGGTTGTGTACATATACATTCCTTGTAAGCATATCAAATCGAATTTTAAATAATGAATATTAAATGCAAAGCAAACAAAGTTTTCATCTTTGTTTAAAACACGCTTCGTTCAATAATTTTTTATAGATGAACGAGAATCTGTGTGAACGAAACGTTGTGTGAAATGCGAGCCACGTATGAACAATATGATAGAGAAACGGAGATGCGTAACGAATCAAACGACGGAAACCGTAGGTCCGAGTGACGAAAACTACGTGCGAGGGACACGGGCACAGCGGGTCACGTATTACCAACAATAAATGTATGTTACGAAACGATTTTTCGTTGCAAGTAAATATTTATATATACGTACAGTATAGGTATATAGGTGTTCGTGCGTGAGTGCGTTTATGTATATGATTCGTCGGACAAGTATGTAATATAAACAATCTATAAGATAGAACTGTAGTCTTATAAAAAGCATTCAAACTACAGATATTTAAATTATCGATCTAATTCGACCGCGTCTCGACGTTGCACAGATCACATCGTAACACGATCGTTTTTAAAGAAACGACTAGTTTACCTGGCTTTCGATTTCACGGCTCAACCCGTTTTGCTCAGGCATCAACGAGAAACGAGCATTCCAAAGAACCATCCAAGTCTTCCGATAAGGTAACGTCGTAGTTTTATCCTAAACTCGAGTATACTCGACATACACAGGAATGTTGAAAACTGCACAGAATAAGTAGCTCACTGATACTAATATATCACAAGCATCGTGAATTCTAAATGTATCACTACACTGATAGGATCGGTTTTCTTGAAATTCGTAACCGGTCGCATGCGGCGGCTGTTCGGCAGAGAAACGATCGAGACGATGAAGATCGTCGGTCGGCCGAGTTTCTGTCGTGTAGAGTGTCGCGGAGGAAACAATTTCGAGCGGAAGCCGCGCAGCAGATTTCCCTGGCTCGAAACGGACACGTTGACAAACCAAGAAAGGAACGAACGGACAACGCGACCCGACGAGACACCGAACCGGAGAGAGGAACGATACGTACGTCCGGAGCGCGTGGCGTGTGCGCATCGACTGCTAACTTCACCCAACGAGCATCGAGTACGATCTCTTGTCTTTCCATCCTAGTCGCACCGACGCGACGTGCGTGTCCTGTACCCGGTCGACCTTCTCTCTCGCGCTTCTTTATCTCTGCCTATCGTTACGTCTTCTCCTCTCCTCTCTTTTCTATACAGTTTGCTTAGGTCGCCTGTATCTGTACCATACGAGATATTCGATCTTCCTTTTCCATTACTTTGTTTCTCCTCTACTCGTGCTTTCTTTGTGTCGACAGATTTTCGATCTTTCTTCTCTCACCCCCGCCCACCCCCAACCCTTTTTAGTCCTTGTTCTACTAACGATAAGCGCTCTTGTGCGTTTCATGCTCGCGCTCCCACGTTGACAGGAAGATGCATCAGCTGTGTTCCGTTCCTACCCCGTTTCGCGTAATACATCCCCATTTTCGTGATCGGCCGTTATTCGCGCGTTCGACAATACTGCAACCTGAGTAACACAGACGTGAAAATTAATTTGATTTTCGTAAGAAAATTCTTAAAAAAAAAAAAAAAGATCAATACAAGTTTATAGTACGTTGTCTAATCGATCGATCCCTTTCTTTTAAATCTTATACGTAATTGAATTTCTCATTCGACGATGCATAATGTTAAACGAGAAACGAAAAAAGTTATATTCTTCTTAGCGTCCGAGTTATTCAAAAAGAAATGTAGAATTTCAACCTTTTCGTCATGTCGATAAGAAAGAACGATTGTTGATAAAAAAAAAAAAAAAAAAAAAAGGTCGCTGTGAAACATTTTTCCGACAACTATCTTACAGATGTAAATTACGTATACGTAATTAATAATCGTATATAGATATATGTATTCTGCAGACAAAATAATACATTTCGTCAAGTATTCGGCGTAATTTGTAAGTTATTATACAATGTTATAAAATACAAGATATAATTATGTATTATCCGTTATTATTATTGGAGCTTGTCCGTGAAACGACCAGGACTCCTCTTATATTTTTATTTATCCCTTTCTCCTTTCTTTCGCTGTATTCTTACGGCCGACTTTCGTGCTATTTTCTCGACCAGTTCGTTCTCGCTCGGCGTAATAATAAAATTCTGGACGGAACTTGTGGAGCGAGTGGGACGATCGTAAAAAACACGATCCGCGTGCATTTCGACTTGCAGTAACAAAATACATACCTTGTGATACATAAGGGTATGTATCGACCACCGTCGGGGATTCATTACGTAGAACGTTGCCGAACGAATCGTTTTTATGTGATTAATTCTTGCCGTTTTACCAATTGATCCACAAAACGCAATATTGTACACGTTCGTTAATATAGAAAAACTCTTATTTCATTTCTATTACACATGGCTTTCTCTAAACCTCGAAATGTTTTAACGACTTTTGTAGTAGCATACAAATATACGCTCTATCATCTTTTCACGAATGCTACCGAAATACATACGTACATCCACGCGTATATCAGATTACTTAAATTTACTACTGATTTGCACGCTTTACTTGCTGCGTACTATATTTTACGATTAATGATATTCTACTATTTCTAATATTTACATATATCGTTTAACATTTTAACTCCACGATTCTTAACTAAACAAAACAAATAAATAAATATAATTTCATGTTACCACGTGGATAACGATCTGGAATTCTTGCCAGTTCAGAGCGAATCATAGAAACATCCAATGACTTTCCAGAACCGTAACGACTTGCATAGGTATTAGTTATCGTGGTTGCGCCTCGTCCCACAGAATTTCTGCTCGCAATTTGCGTATTAATGGCATCCCGCGGAGGTAGCGCTGCAATGACTTTAGCGGGTGATAAACGACATTTTACGACCGCCAGCCGTAGTGGTTTCTCCGTCGCGTCGTTGCGATTAACGGTAGGTAAAACATCGATGCACCCTATGTGACTGCGCCATGTTTCGATACACGCGTGTACATTACCGTACACGCTACGGAGCATCGGACCATGCTAAATAAGAAACTAATAGGGACGGCGAATCATTTTCATTGTTGCTAGTCGCGTCGGAACAGCGAACGAACATTAAGGAAGGCTACTCTGCTACACAACGCTGCTTTAATTGCAGGCGAGAAATTATATCTACAATTTGTAGTAGAAATCGTGAAACGCAATTTGACGCAGTGCGCAACGCGAATGAAGGGAGTTTTTCCAGAAATCGCCGTTACTCTGATCGCATTTTCGTTGTTATTCGAGGTACGTTATGAGAACGATCGACGAAGAAGAAGAAAAAAGAAAAAAGAAAGAAAGAAAGAAAGGAAAAATGAAAAAAGGAAAAGAAAAAAAGAACGGTGGAGTCGCTTAAAAATGAATCCAACGTAACAAAGGATGGTAAAATTTTGTTCAAAAAATTATGATATTGGTACTAGGTAGCGCAGATGGAGTGTTTCAGTGCTAGGAGTAAACGAATAAAGCAAGTATCTAAGTAAAGTAGGTACATATATAGCTATAATATTTTAGTATTTAGCAGTACTTATTAGTATTTGGTAGTATTCAGCGAGCGATGGCACCGATTCAAAAGAGACGAATTGGGTCATTCGATGGCACATCGATCGCTTTTTGACAACGATGTCAGGGATCTTTTTTCTTAATAAAATAGGACAGGTACGGTTCCGCGTAAAATTAAGGGGGTTTAAGTAAGTTATCATCTTGGGCGTTCCGAATTTTCCAATGTTCCAGCGATTTTACGAAATCTGGCTGCAATTAATTCGTCGTTACTAATTATTGTGCGATAACGACAAGTTCCAGAAAGTATGTAAATTATCCAGATGTTTTATCGAGTTATCCAATTATCCTACTTAAACCGTGATTTCTCTGCTTTTAACGGGCGAAAAATTCTTTCTTCTACGAGAAGCAATATTCAAATTGAATATTGTTTGCCTGAATTTTTCTCTCACGCGTACAACACTGTCCAATACTGGCTATTGTTTTTTCAAAGTCTGTCTCAGCAACGAACCCAATTTATCTTCCAAGTCAGCGAAAACGTAAATAACCGACCAGAAGCGTTTTACGGAGCCAAAGGAAGAGCGAATGATACCGGGGAACTTTTAATCGAAAAACTTGGAACAATGCGTTCTCGCTGCTTTTAACAATAAATCCGATCCGACGAAAGCATTTTATTATTCTGTTCGTTGCGTCGCGTCGGGTCGGTCGAATCTCATAATTTCATCATACTAGCGATCAACGACTCGTACCACGATTATTTGTACCTTGGAGTTCAGTGAAAACGCTCGGCTCGTGCGATATGACACAGGTTGTAATGTTATTTGATTTAACTCGTCAGAATCTTAATTTAGCAGCGCTCTTGACTGTTACTTTCTTCTTTTCTAATTGGAAAGATAAAAGTTTCATTGCGTCGTTTTGCGTCTTCTAAATATTTAACCCTTAGCCGATATCATTGATCCATAATACGATCGTGTCCACGACAGGTTTCAGTTCGATAATCGTGTAGTTGTACCGGTGAAAGATCTTCGAATCTCGATACTGTTCATACGCGTCCCCGATAATCGCAGAAAAATTAATTAAACGAACTTGGCGGGTAAACGTATACAGCGATAGAGATAAATAATGAAGGATGTTAAACGGAAGCAAGGAGACGACGAGGAGGCTACGAGCGAAAAAGACGAGAGAACATCGATTCTCGCTGGGAAAATATTGCTCCGTGTACCGAGTGTATCGAGAATTTGCAAGCGAAAATACGGGGACGAGACGGAACGCGCGACACGAGCCCTCGCGAGAGAGGAAGCCGCGCGACACTGAAGAAAAATGTTGTCGTAAAACCAGCGTAATGAACACGGGGCCGAGGCGAGAAGACACGGGTAGGGGTGGAGCGTAAAGGGCTGTATTACTTCTTTCCGGTCTTGGCCGTGTCGCATATATCGCGGACGATATTATCCGTTTCCGATAAAAGCGTTCCTCGGAGAGAAAGAGGGAACGACGGTATCGTATATATACGTATCCGTTTTATACCTTTTTCTTGCCGCAAAATGCGCATAGATTCAGTTGCTGCGCTGCAGATATTTGAAAAGCAGAAATAACGCGCTGCGGTGTAAAAATCGTATTTAAAGAAACGTATTATTTTTAAAGCGATGATCGTTGGACGCGTGAGAAAATAATAGGAATATCGCAGATGGTAATGTTATTAATTATCAATAAGATTACCCTTATATCCTTAAGCGCATAGTCGATAATCAACGCGTTACCTGTATTTCCTAATTAATAATTTCATTCAACTTTACAAAGGAACAACTTCCAAGCTGTTTTTTATTTTCTTTTACTAAATTTATAGAGAAATAGCTTGATCGCCGGCGATATATCCTAGTTTAGTTGGTCTAGACTATAAGCGGAGAGAAACGGCGGAAGGGATCTGCGTGCAGAAAATGACGACGCACAAACGTGCAAAACGTCTTTCGATGTTTGTTCCTGCGCATTCACATTCCAATTCGCAACATGAAACTACTCAGATATGAACCTCTTTTACGTTTCCAGGCCAATCACGCGACAGACGTTAGCCGCGAGCTTCGATCTAAACGAGCTTTCGAGGTTTTTCCGAGGAGCGAACACTCGCGCTGGGACTTGCTTGTTTGCGCAAGCATACAAACCTCTTTTATCAAATTATAAGTGGTGAATTATCTTGGTGAAACGTTTCCCAATTATATACATTGTTTTAACAAGGTGAATCGATCCATACGATAGACAAAATTTTTCAGTGGCAAGGAATTAGTTTCACTTGCTGGAACTAAGTTGAACTAAATAGTCGTTGAACTAAATAAAATCAAAGGCATCTTTTAGATGGCAAACGAAGGGAATTATGTGTTTCGATACGTGTGAGATAAATTCGAAAGTGGACCCGGATGAAAGCGAGGCAATCGGGTTCTGCGATTAAGCGAATAACGGAGAACAAAGGGGGAAACGTATAGGCTGCGATTTCTAGCCGAAACGGAAACAAAGGAGGATGGATGGATGATTCCTGCTCTTGCCTTGGTATTGTATTAAAGGTAGAGCCAAATGGGGCGGTATCTGAACATCGTTAATTAGCACGTGTTCCAACGTCCCGAGGATACTCGAAGCATCTGGATACTAGACGCTTCATGCCGTTGCACTGCATTGGCTAGGTTCGATCGCATCGGTGACACGTTCATCGTTCTCCGATGTGCTTTGTTTCTGGTAAGCAATGGCTGGCACAATCGGACAAGTTAACTCTGATTCGGAGGATTGATACGGTACAGCGAAGATTGATGATTCCAATTAAATCCGATATCTATCGATTTACAAGCGAATAAGTATGTATGTAAGTAGGTATACATATATTTGAAGACCGCAAAATTTGTGTAAATTTCACAGTATCGATCGTGATCGCCAAACATGGATTAAAAAAAAAAATCCAAAATTTTGAAAATATCAATACCTATTGTTACGTCGCGTGAAACGGTCCGCGCGGCGTCTCTAGTTGCCTGGCTGCCAAGGGTCTGCACCGCTATTCAGACCCCCAATAAACCTAAGGACCGACCATAAACTTAGGCTTTTAGTTTACCTTTTGTCTTGGTATTCACTATTCAACTAATTCCTATCAACCTTGAAGGAAGCGTTATTCCTGTAAGTGTTATCTGTTTATGGATGGTCCCTGGAACAGTCCTTAGGTTTATTACGCGTTCGTACTAATTACGGAGAAAGCGATTATTCCCCTAACGGGAAAGCTGGTTTTTTCCCATGAAAAAGGAACACCCACACCGAGCTTTCTTCCGTAATGCTACGAGAAAGCACTTCACTGTTTATATGATACTCGTACAGTCAACACCTGACTTGGTCTCAACACGAGCGAGGAGTCACTTAGTCTGTTCACTTTGCTACTTCTGTTGCCTCACGAGGGCCTCGCTCTTACCAAAGTGCATTCGTTGTTCATCTATCGGAATATCGTATCTCCGAACATCGTCTACGGCAGTGTATTAAGCGTTGAAAAATATAAAGTTTATAGCCCTGTTAATCGCAGTGTTATACTCCCTCAATCGCCCCTATTATCCTAACCGAAATAAGGGGATCGATCTATTCGTGGTGTCGATTCTTACAATCGTAACGGGAATTTACGACTCCCGTTGACGCGTTTTCTCGCGACCGCGTCTCCCTGCGATAGGTCGAAAATACACCTATTATTACCGATCGATACCGCAACCATGTAAGGTGCATATATTGGACTTTACTTGACGAATACAGGACACATTCAATAGATAAAGAATCGGCTGGTCTGTGATTTAACAGGCACCGATCTCTCGAACGTCGATTCACTCCGACAAACAATAACCCCCGCTAAGAGCAATAACAATCGTGCTCGAACTCTCGCGATCTCCGCTCGAACGTCTCGCTCGCGGTTATGATTCAATAAACTAGTGTACATTTCCCGCAATTGGAAAGAACATCGAGCCCTGAACATTTCGACGAATCGCTTGATATTGCAGTCTAGCATTAGGCTGATTCGACCCTGTGTGGATAAAAGGAGATAGCGTGGGACGAATATACGGATGAGTCAGACTTTCAGAAGTTGATTCTCGTTTGGCAATCCATTTATGCCTCGATGTACATTGTTGTACATGTATCCACCCACATTTCACGCGGTATTTCATTCGACGCAAAGCCGTTACCAGCCGCAGAACGCCACTATATTTGCTTAGAAGGTGGTGCATCGAGTAGTTGATTGCACGAGGGCTGCTTACAGAGAGCAAATACGATATCTTCTGAAAAATATTAACTCTGAGATATGATATTGTTGCCGCGTCAGTGCAGCAGACGTTCGAGTCCATTGGAAAATGGGATAAAATTAATGTCATCTATTTTCAACCGTATGCTTATTAGGATATGCGAATTAGTTAAGAAACGACAGTTCGTCTAAAGATCGTATCGATCATCCGATTCAGACGACCGTACGTAACCTACTATTAACGACTAAATCTGACTCTAAAAAGGACAATTTATGGAAGAAATTGAAAAAATCAAACATTTCACGCGACTGATTAAGATTACCGCATCGATCTCTAGACGGTTAAGTAAATTTTTATATTTTTACCATTCTCTCACAATTTATTATTCTATGCAATCTCTTTATTATTCTGTGCAAATCTTGCAATTATCACTACCAATTTCCTCTTCAAAATTTCATGTTCCGTATAAAACGTATGGGAGGGATGGAGAGAGGGGGATGGAGGGGGAGAAATGGAAACAAGGGAAAGAAGATCTGTATCGATTGTTTGGTTAATCGCTGAAAATTGTTCGCGTGAAGGGGAATGCCCTAGTGGCTCTTAAAGGAAAGAAAGAAGGAAAAAGTAATCGTTTTAATGACGTCTGTAGTTAATGCTATCATTGCGTTGGTTGGTTTAATGACGTTGTAGAGCCGCCGTTTTCCTTTGACCGCACGTTTTCTTGAGTTCGCAAATGGCCCAACGCGAGACGGCACCGTCACATTCGGCGAGGTAAGGCCAACTCGCTAATTAATGCAGCTTTAGTTGCACACTTAGGCAAGTGGCGAGGCTGAACGCGAGGCTTCTTCTACTCTGGACGAAGCGACGCCAGTATCTCTCAACTACGTAAGTATTCGTTAGCCGCTTTAATTCTTTGACCGTCTTTCCCCTTCAGTCTTCGGATTTGTGTACTCGATCGTAGTTTATCTTTCATTTCCTTGGCTAACGATTGTCGGGGTTTCGGACGCGTCGCGTGATCAACCATCGAAATTCGCATACGTCGTGTAATTATCGCCTTTAAACTTTCGTACTTTCGTAGCGGTCATGTTTCTCTGTGTAAATTGCAATAAAAACAATTGACGAGACAATTCCTTGAAAGTTGCCGATTTAATTTTGCAATTATGTAAACGCCGTCAGAGATTTTGCAGGAATAGAAAGACCAAGCTAGTATTTTAGCGATCGATATCGATGCGTAGAATATCCGTAAGATAGGTTTGACAACTTGGTATCATACCGTGCCGTAAAAGAGCTTGTGTAACCCAGGATAGGGGTTTGTAATTAACAGATAGTTTTCAACATCCCGTAACAAAAATTCATTTCGTTTTGTAATCCTGTTAGCTGTATACGCTCCTTATTTATTGTCGATAAATCCACTAACGTTATCCTCGATAAATTATATAACGAGTAAACGATAAAAACGATCGTTAAGATTACTTAAACGATTAGATTATTTTGTTTAGTTTCGAAGAGTCCGAATTATCGCATGATAATTGCGAGGAATATAAGCGCAGGATCGTAAATCCTCGTAATCGTGCCTTGGTAGAATCTCAACGTTATCATTCTGCGAATATGAATCACAATACCAGTTGGTAGATGTAGTTACGTCCCGTATCCAAGCGGCTGAACGAACTGTAGCATTTTCTTATCTTCTTTACGTGCTTATCGTAATATAATGCTTATCACCAATATCTCTACTGCATTTTTATATCGCAAACTGTACATATCTACGTATAATAAATACACCAACTATACTATGGACATACGTATGTATGCACATGTACGTAAACTAATTTTCTCCTTTACGCGTCTAAAGTCATTTGCAATTTTCATAAGCTCGAAGATTCAATTATATTGTACCATTTCACACGCACGATGTTATTGCCATTTAAGCCAATCTTTTCTATTACGATACGAATAAAGTAAAATAGGAAATTTTCCTCAATTTTCCAACTGCTAATATGTATTTTTTATATGTTATTGGTGCTAATATGTTCTTGGTAAAATTTTTGCGGTGGCTTTTTTACATTCGTCGTCGTTTATCAGGAAAATACGGAAGAAGGTATCCTCGGAAGGTGCAAATACATTGCTCACCTACCCTCTGCAATCCCGGCGGCGCGGCGTCTAAATTGCGCTTTGTGTAAATAGTGAATGCAAATTTGCTCGACTAAGCTTAACGACTCAGGGTCGTTTGGCAGGTAAAGTTTTCGTGTGCGAGCATAAAAATGTAGTTGTGTAGGTTGGTAGAAAGTTGTGTTCGATCGGCTACCGAATCCAACGGTCGACCAAGTGGTTGACTGGCAAGCAATTTTCTGGCCCCAGTTGGCCAGAAAGTTAGTCGAACCGTCGATTTAGCTAGTCGAGTAAATTTGCAGTTACACGAAGCGACTTGGTAAAATTTCACGCCAGTCGACCGCCTAGAGTCGATCCGTCTGTAGCCGTTCCAAGTCTCAAGTCCTAAGGCCTGTTACTTATACAAGCAATGTATAGTTTATCGCGCCGACGCGACACCACGGCTCAACTAGAGACCGCTCTCTTTCTCTTTCCCACTCTCTCCTCGTTTTTCATTTTCTTTTTTAACGCCGCAATGTCAAAGCGTCTACTCTAGAATACGATTACGTACGTCTTTTTGTTCGAATTTTCCAACTGACAACAGAGCATCTCGTAGTAACATACCAAAGACTTGAACACAAATTCTATCATAAAACATAATTACACCGTGCTGAAAAATCAAATTTCATTATTATAAATTCATCGATATAGGATACTAAAAATAAAAGTCCAACGAAATGCGATCGTTGATCGATCGATCGCCGACCGAGTCGAAATTAAAAATTCATTCGTTGCACGATTCAGCAAGGATTGTGTAATGGGAAAAACGGCGGATTAATCGGCAGTCGTTTATTCGCTTCTTCCCCGATGCGTTTTAAAGACAGAGTTCCTGATACGTCGCGGTGGCGCGCCACGGTTGAATCGCAGAAATTATTCGAATCTGCTGCAGGGGTTCAGAACCCCTCAGGTCACTGTCATTACCGATCATCCATCGTATAGATACAGAGCCACAGGGGCAAACGTAATATTCCAGAACAATCCGCACCTGCGAATGCCAACTATGCCCTTGTCGATCGGCTACCTATCGATTATCGAAGATTCCCGATAACATTCTTCGTTCGTGATAGATTTTATCCTGGTTCGAATTAAACGGATTTGACTCGACCGATTAAACACGATAGACCGAAGGACCATCAAGGATCTCGTACTTTGGTTGGTTTGAAATGCGACGATCGACAACCTCAACGAAGAACGCGAATTTAAATTCATTGAAAAACTAGCGCAAGTGTATTGTCTCGCAAAAGATGTATATTTACCTATGGCATTTTGTAAATAAATTCCCAAGCTCCTATTTACTTTGATCTTTATTTGATTCTTGTTAAGATGAAGCTTTCGTGATTCCGAATGATCGTCCGTCATCGAAATATCTAGTTTGGACAACGCGTATAATTATCGCTAATACCTGCAATTAGACATCGTTGCTATCGTCGGACAACGAGTAAAATCACTATTAAAAGAAGAAAAATGAAAAGGAGCTCAACCGATCGAATCGAATCTTTGCATTAAATTCCCCGCTGCGTGTCACAGATGGAGCAAGACGAGGGAGGAGCAACACCGCGAACAATTAACGAGTCTCTCGTGAAATTAGTGCGTCGCGTGTACTTACCATCGAACGGCATGTGCGATTGTTTGTCACGATTCTTCTTTTTTCTTTTTCTTTAGCAAGCCGATTGCTCCTCTCGTTCCTTCTGCGTGAAATCGAGACAGAGAGACAGATAGACAGAGACAGAGAGAGAGAGAGAGAGAGAGAGAGAGAGAGAGAGAAAGAGAGAAAGAGAGAGAGAGAGAGACCCGACAGATCTGCGATAATTAATCTCATTAGCGCGGAGGATTCGCGGGACTAATGAGATGCCAGCGCACGATCTTGCCACGACGCGACGACACACGTACCCTGATATTTTTCTTTCTCGCGCCTCTTTGATACAGTCCCCACGGGCCAACCAACCATCGCCCATCTCCAGCCTGATGTTCGCCAGGCATTTTTTAACGAGCAACACGCCGTTCGTTTCAACACGTAATTTTTCTTTTTTCTTTTCCCTTCATCCTCTCGTCGACTGTTGGAAGAAACTTTTAATTAGTCCCAGCGAATAACGATTTCTCCGATGTTTCACCAAGACGTTCCTAAGCTTCCACGAGTAACCATAGGATCTGCAGCAGTGAGACGCGATGAAAAAAATCGAGCATAGAAGGTAGGATGGAACCGGTCCATGGTTTCATCTTCTTTCGCCTTCTTTCTCCGACTTAGAAGACCGGTCTCGGCCCGTGGGCCGCTCTATCAGCGTCTACATTCCGCAACCAGTAGAGCAAAATTCACTTGGCTGGAAGTTCCTGCATGAATGAGAATCGACAACTGAAGAACCGAGCACGTTTAACGTTGGTGAGGGATAGAAAACAGGAGAAAACGCAAGGTTTTGGAAAGCCAGGTGCGGAGAGGACACAAAGAGAGAGCGAGAGAACGAGAGAGAGAGAGAGAGAGAAAAGGAGAGGGAGAGAGGGAGAGAGAAATGACCTACAATGGGGAGAAATGGGTAAGAGACAAGAGGAAATAGTAAAAAGGACACGGAGGTTGCCTAACTCCTTTTTCCATTTATTTCTGCCGCCAACACGGCCCTGTTCCACGGTCTCGCTTCCTCTCTGCAAAGCCCAACAAGGAATTTCGCGTTTCTTTAACCATTAAACAGCGTCCTAATACCTTACGGTTTACGGTGACTTACATACCGTGATATACAGCGATAACTACTGTCACCTAAAATCGTTGACCCTTTTATCGCGCTGCGAAATTGTTCAGGCGATACGTGAATATCATTAAGGGTTCTCCGTTTACCTTTTCTTTAGTCTTCTTATTTTTCCTCTCGTTGGTTCGTTAATAACTTGATCACAGTTGAGAATACAGAACGTGTAAAACGTACAGAAAAAGTGAAAGAAGTAGGTATTCGCGTGTTCAATGTAATGCATAGAATGGCATTACTTAGAGGTAAGTAGAGAGCATCGGCGAAATTCTTTTTGAATGAAACTCTAGTTAAAATATATATAATAACAAATTTAAGGAAAGGATGTGGATGTAGATTGGGCGTAGCAATATAAGATGCAATAAATTCTTCTAAATAAGGAAAAATTGGAATGTCGATTGGTTCCCAAATGTGTTATTGCGCGTTATATCGCAAACTTAATTAACGTTCAAACTTGTCAATTCTATCTGAAATTCTGGGAAATGCTAATTTTTCAACGTTCTGTGCGTATGCATCATTTAAGAAGGCTAAAAATTTAACAAGTTTGGTCATCTTACTCGAGTAAATGTTCATCGCGTATTACTTAAAGTAACTGTTACAACAACGAGAAGAAATTACTTTGAGATGGAAAAGTATTTCGCGAACGACTTCTTCGCTGTTCCACCTTCTACATATTATACACGTGTGTACATAGATTCAGATAGTTCATAGGCAGAAACAAACAGCCTCGCGACCCTACCCTACGTACGACCTGTCGTCGAAGCTATTCCCCCTGGCACGTTCCCGAACCTCCCGAAACCCCCGAAACCCCGCGAAGAAGTGTAAATGCACTTTGCCAAACAGCGATACATATTCTCCTCTTCTCGCTGGAAAATTATCGGTGCGTTGACGTTAAACTCTTTTCTCGCGGTAAGCGGATCTATTGTAATTTTTGACTATCGAGAAGAAAGCGACGTAAAGAGTTACGCCGATCCTTGTGTCTTGAGATTTACTGGCCAAACTTGCCGAATAACTATACGGCCGCGGCGTGTCGTTCTAATGCCAACGTCAAATTCGCCTTTACCGCGAAACACAATGTACGTTAAACGATTAAACGGTCGACTGCTTTCTCCGTACTGCGCGTGCCAATGGCGAGATTCGATTGCTCGCTTGTCAACAGCGTGCGCCATTGTTCTCCGTCTACGAACGGTATGGTACTCGTCGCGTTTGTTTCGTTGGGCAATTTTCAGCGGATCATACGTTGTTTACGTAATTTCTATTTATCGTTGATAAAAAGTTTTTATACTTAAAATTATCGATCTTTGCTTTATATGGAAATTATGGAATATAGTACGATATAATAAATGTCAGCGAACGAAATTGTGTAATAATTTATTGTCTTAACATATACCAACTACAGCCATTTTTTAAACATATCTGTTGAATAAAATATGGAATCATTGGATAAAAGAAGATATTACATAGCAAATCAGTGTATGTTGTACATATCTATATCTAATATGTATGTAAGGGAAAGAAACAGATAGGAAATGGACAAGGGATAGAAAATAGATATGGTAGCAAGAAGAAAGTATTTAAAAAGAGAAAAAGAAGTAAAAGTAAGGACAGTAAGGTTCATTGAAAGAGACTTATATCGCGAAGCTGAATATGTGACGGCTTATTCCCAAAGTACTAGTTCCGAAGCTATCGTCTATCGAGGATCAACGGGTTCTAGAAGGGGAGAGAGAGCGAGCCTGGAGCAAAAGTGATCGAAAACTCTGGCCAAGAGGACTCTTCTATAACGTCTTGATCAAAGCAGGCAGTGGTTTACGCCCTGCGGCGTGGCGTGTAGAGCTACCCCCGTAAAACAAGCTTGCTGCCCTGCGATTCTGCTTGATGCGTTACATGCTCGTGTAGAAGAAAAACGCATGGTTCGTAACGACGTGAGCAAGAAAATGCCATCGAACGGAACAAGTTTACTCGGCCCGAATTAGAAGCTGAACTAGAGGATGAACCAGAGAAATGGAAGAGGCCGATTTTTCCATCAAATGTCTATGCCCTGTTTCCAAGCTGATTCATTGTTATCTCGTTTAAATTACTTTTATGTTGAAATTTCGTAATCCTGTAATTCGGGATCTTTCTCATTAAAAGTTGTACGGTAAACGTTTTACGACAATGGTGAATCCATTATTAACGAAGGAATCGAAGCGACGATATCTCTCACATCCAGCGAAATATCGATTAAATATTTCGATGTTGTAATAAATGTTTCAAGTATAGTGTGAAATTATTCTCAATTAATTGGTAGTCCAATTTTCTAAATGAGAGCAGCTCTAGATAATCCGTAACGAGAATAAGCCGGCTTGTAGGGTTCTCTTTATTTTACAAGGTGAAACCACCATTTCTAAAATAGATGATACTCAAAATAACGATAAATGTCGGAAAGGTTTGGAAATTTTATATATTCAGAATCGCAAGATCGAACGTTTGAAGAAGAGAGAGAAAAACAGGCAACAAGTTAAAAAGCATGCACAAACGAATATTTTCATTAGCCTTGTCGAATCGTTTATTCGCTTAATTATCTTTTGTAGCGAATAATTATTTTATGTGGCCCCGTTAAAAGGAATTTAGCTTTCTGCAAAACGTCCACGATTAGCATTTCAAATAGAAAATGCCTACTCGTGAGAGTGTTGGCTGCAACGAGTAGGATCGCTTCTTTCTCTAGGAAAGTAGATTCATTTCAGAAGAGACAGGGGATAAACTTGAATATAGGAAAAGCGTCTTGATAAACCCATATTCCGCGCTTTTATTACCTACGAATATGTACAAATTAATACTAAACTAATTCGACGTAAAACTATTTACTATTAAAAATACAAATCGTACGTATAATCTTTTATCATGCTAAACCGTAGCGTATCCTATAATAATAATTTCATCCTGTATCATCGTGTTATTTGTTCATTTTGTTTATGGCATTTTTCAATTTCTATTTTGAGAATTGGAGTAACTGAAAAAGAGGCGACGCGATGCAGTATCTGTCGATACTATTTTTGCAGAATCTGTTGCATTCGTGTACTTGCGTGTACGTAAATGAAACGCGCGAGACGAAGCTTACAGTAGTATTGTATTAAATGTTTCTTATTCAGATAGTCAACTAATCGTAGGTAACGTTTACGGGAAAGTGAAAATAGACATATAAGAAGAAATAAGATGGATCTAAGAATAGGCTGGGCAATTTCAAACTGTTTTATTATATTTCGGATATCGGACTAGGTTGAAAGCATGATATCCACGCGTTAATATCCGGACTTTGGACAATCGACGTTTCGTCTGTATCACAACCGTATTCGAAACTTAATTCGAACTTGCAATTCATCCTATTCAAATCTCGCAATACACGCCCGTTCGCGCATTGAATCCGCTTAAACAGTGCGTGACCCGCAAATAATCGCATCGCGTTCCGCCGGCTTTCAAAATCACCTACGATCAGTTCGGTTTAATTTTCGGCTGGGCATCGGCAAACTTTATCATTGCATTAATTACCATGCGTCGTGGCTCGTGTTTATTAATGTTGCACCCTCTCGTGTATATTTGTTTACAGGCAGGAGTAAACGTTGCGGTTCGCATAATAATCTGCGTATCGCGTATTTATGAACGAATCCGTGCAAGTTTCTTCGTTTCCATGAAAGGACCCCGATATTTCCCGATATTTCCCGATATTTCCCGATATTTCCCGATATTTCCCACAGTAGAACGGTATTTACGGAATCTGACTTCCATTTCTAGGTGACGATAATAGCTCAAGTTTGAAAATCTCATGGTCTAATCGTACTCTACTTTTATACACTTTATACAGAGAAATTTCCATAATTTCCAAAGTGACCTTGTTGCATCTCGATCGAAAGAAACACTTAGTCTTAAAAGTCAAGGATCAGCCGTCAGCCGCTAAACGTCGAGCAAACGCAAAACGTTCTGTTTACATGTTTGTTCCGAGTTTAAAAACACGTTGTTCGAAAATGGTTTGCCAATGGCAGAAAACGGGGCGCGAGAACGCAGCAATTTGTAGCGCACCGCTAGCCCAGGGGGAAATCACTGGCTTGTGTATACCTTATGCACAGCCGTACGGGGTGGAGCACGATGGTGTACGGTACATCGGTGTATACACCGTACACCACGGACCGCGGAGGCGTTAATAGCTGAAGGTGGCTACCGACAGTGCTTAATATGATTGACAGCACGAGCGTGGCTATGGCATATTTAGTGCGGCCAAACTCGCTTCTATAACGCGGTTATCCCAAGTTTAATTACTCTAACAGATATTCCGGAAACGTCGATAGCGTTTGGCCGGTGAATATTCCGCGAAGAATGCATCCTGTTGAATTTAATTGTCCTTGATGACGCGACGGTACACGGTACAACGGCAAGGGTTGACTTTGCCTTGAACAAAATTAGATAGCGCGATAGATAGTACAGATAGAAGTATACGATTGCAAGTCTTTCGATTGCAAGTAAATGAAAATTCTTCTGAATCGTAAGCGCACGAAAAATTACTCACGATACGGTGCAACTAAAGCAGGGTAAACTTGAACGTGATCTTGAACGTGATCTTGAACGTAATCTTGAACGTAATCTTGAACGTAATCTTGAACGTAATCTTGAACGTAATCTTGAACGTAATTCGAGCGTATTCGATGAAGACGGGAAACCGGGTTTTTAGGCACAACCGCGTGACTAAATTTCCTCGAGCAACAAAGAAATCAACAACGGGGAATGTTCTCTCTTGACTGCGATCAGGGTTCTTTTAAACATTCGACTCGTACGGCCAACCACAACACGGGATATATCATGCCGTTAACCTGAATTTCTTTTTTCCAATTACCTTTCAAGCTGCAGGTCGATATGGAACCGGAAAGAGTCTTGGCGTGATTGGTCACGGCCAACAGCAGAGGCGTGGCAGTGATGAAGCTCTTCGACTTCGGTACGAACCCCTTGTGCACCGCATAGCTACGTGTGCGTCGCCGGAAGATCGGCGAGTCGAGGAAGCTGTCGTCGTACTGTGGCATTTTAAGAAGCTATTCCATATTTAAGAACCACGATGGATCCCCGTAACACGGATCACAATCGGTGTTCATTGTTTCACTGGGTTTTTCGAGCACAATCCTTTTTCTGTATATTGTACCAACGATAAAGCACATTGCACAATTTGATGGGTAACTGGATCGAGTTATCAGCGAATTGGAGATTTGTTGATCGTAGTTGGTCTTTCTTGAAATTGTTGTTTACACAGATTCTTTATTTACCACTGTCGCTATTAATATTTGAGCATTTGTCTTTGCGTAAACAAAGGAAGAATGTTTCATTGATTTCAACGGAGATTTATTAATTTTTCGTTGGAACGAAAGCGTTAAGAGCTAATCACCACTGGCTATAAGAATGAGTTGCTTGATAACGACGCAATGGTAAAAGCGATAAAGCGAAGCAGCACCGCGATAAATATACCAAGTAGCACGCGAAGAATATATATCGTAGACGCAGGCTGACGGTTCTTTTTTTATTTCTCATTCTATCGCATAGCACGTTGTACCACGAATTCGTTCGATTTAACGCAAAAACAGCTGGATGATCCGTTCTTTCAACAGACACACACATACGGTAGAGAACGGTAGTACCAGACTATAGTTATCGATGATCACTATCGAACAACAGCAACGTTTCTTAAGCTTATTAAGAAACACCCGTATGTAATTATACACGCATGATCTCACGAATGGTAGGTATATTTAGCAAGTGACTGCAAGTTCATGCTGTATACCGTAAACAGATAACACCGGGCGACGATACACCGTTTCTTGAACTTTAATTCTACGCTGACAACGAGTGGCGGATAATTTATAATTGACGATAAGCGATATAATTTTAAGATATGGTGGTGCTTGAAGAAATGCGATTATTTAGGACTTAGAGTAATTCGCACAACGGTTAATAGGAAATTTCCAAGCTAACTGTATGGTGTATATGTGAAAATAGGAAACGAATGAATTTTGAAATCTTCTATTTTGAAATGTTTTATTTCATAATTTTAACATGCTTCGTCGTATTTTATCATTTTATCGTGCAAGTAAATCAAAGTAAATTTTAGATGTGTGTAATTTAGAGTAAAACGTACGAACGGTAAGACTTCCAAGGAATTCGAACGGAGATTCCACTGTGCTTCGTGAAACTATCGTTGAACGATACAGCTAGAAAAGCTGAAATATTTAAATCGAGCCACACCGATGACAGTATCGCGCCTAAATATACGTACTATGTTACATTTAGCGGTCTCGAGTACATATGTACATATGTACTATAGCAAAGTGGAGTATGTACCGAGGCACATTCGAATTCCAGGATGTCTATTTTAACGCGACGGATGTTCCGTTACGATTTCTTACCGCGCTTCCTAGTTTTTCATGCAACCTCGTAGATACAGTAATACGATATTACCGTTTGCTCTATGCTATCATCGTGTAAATGCAATAATATAAAATTCAATAGTACAACTCCTGCTACTACTGACCAGCATCAAATTATTTCGAGCGATCCATCGATGAAACATACGCGATAAAAGCATTGGGTTTCTAATTTGCAGAAAGTATCGATGCACTTTTCTCTTTTTTTCCTCTTTTTTCCCCTCTTTTTTTTCCTTTTTCTAGACCGAGCAGATCAATGTACCCGCGTTGCCTGATAAGCTATGAAATATAACCCACTACTCGTTTAAATTCTATAACAATAGTAGGAAACGTTTGAATCTGCTACGTTAATACAAGATGCCTTACAAACACTAGGGAAGATAGATATTTAGGATAAAAATCTGCCAACGTAAAACAAAGTTCTAAATTTCTAGTTACTTTGCAATTCCAAACAGAACTTATCTTTCCAATTCTTTAGTCACCTTCAAAAATCAATAAGAAGTCAAACTCTAACTAAACAAGTCGAAAATCTTCTGATAAAGCGGTAAAATATTTCATCGTAAGGGTAAAAATCTTGAATATGTTACATGAAGAAACATTCGTTAAACCATATGATCTTGATCATATCGATTATGAAGCTTGATCAAACTGGATCGAGTTTAATGGAATTACTGGTTGATAAAAATGCATCGATCAAGAGCCGCGCTATACGTAATACGTGGTGGTACGTAGATATAATGTGAAGCGGCGAGATACTTGGAGGTTCCGTCAGTTTTCACGACAAACGATCCGCGGTTGCTGGAGCGGCAAGTCGACCTTTTCTCCACCTTCAACCACCCTGATCGCGATTCCGCCATCGCTTTTTACTGCTTTCCGAACGACTATGATTCGATACAAGACCAGGAGGTCAATCGTGTAACGTAACTAGTTCCACGCTGGGCTGAACACAAGGACCAAGTTTTTCTCGCTTACTTGCTCTCGTTAAATTATCGAGTTTTCTGGCCAAATTTATACATACGAGGCAACGACTACAAAACCTTTGTCGAAGAAATGAAACGTGGCTGCCTCGTTAGATAACCTATTGGTGAAATAAGGGTGAAACGAACCGTAAAAAGAAAAAAATGGGTGATACAATGGATATATGTATGTATAAAGTATATATGAATTAAGTTAACTCCAGTTAAATTAACCGCTTGGTATGCACAGGTGATACATCATGAAACGCTCTAGATCAGCCTAAAACTTACTTATTCTTTATTTGTAGCGTGTTTTATGTTTAAGATTGGTCGAAAACTGATTTTTACCCTCGATATTCCTAACTAAAAATACAACATATTCTTTTAACGCGGTTAATCCCGTCGATAAAAATAAATTTCTGTTATTTGGAGGAGCCGTGCTACTAAAATGATATGCAAAATATCTCGTCAATAAATGTAATAAGGCTGAATCTGTATTGAAAGTGTATTGAAAGTAATGTCGCCTCTAAACATGAACGTTTAGAGAAACGTCTGAAGCACGATAGAACAACGATCAACGGTCCTCTCTTAGCAGTACGTTGTCAAATAACAACAAATTAGCCGACTTTGGAAAAGTACCAACGTCCTAACCTAACCCCAGGGACAATCTTGACAACAAACCGGTGCAATTATTTAGCATACTCTTCGACAGCCTTGTGATTATGCAAAGCCGCGGGAATTTCGCGACGGACCGAAATTTCCTGATTAATAATAATCGTAATTAGCAATGATGAACTTGCGACCCAGTTATACTCGGCTTCCTGTCACGCCAAAGGCTTTGCATTATTTTTCGAGTTGGACGATCCATTGGTGTAATTCGCGCGATTTTCTCTTGCGTTTGACGTCGAACGTCAAGATCGATAGGACTTTTAGCGTGGAAACAATAAGAGGAGAGTTAATGCTAACCAGCGAACGAAAAATAAAATCGGCCGAATCGAGCATAAGAATTTATCATCATGGACTGGTTTTTTATTTCCTTCCACCTGCCCCTCGTGTTTTTGTTTCTCCTCTGATCTTTCTTTAATCCGTTTACGCCCGATTAATTGAATTAAATTTTATTCTTTCCAATTAAATTTCATTGGATTGCACTATTAAGACACGGCCAATGACAGAATATTTAAATGCAACTAACGACATACAACTTCCATATTGCATATAGAATCTATTAGTTATATAATAATTAAATAGTTTGACTCTACTGTTGATACGATTATTTCGTTTCATCCGTTAATCATCTTTGTCGCAATTTTTGAAATAATAAATTATCTCGGCTGGAAAAGATGTTTCTCTTTAATTCATTATTTCGTCGGTTTACCTTCTAAATGAACGAATTATTTCCAAAGTTTCCAAATGGATTGCTGTTTAATTGTTCAAAGAATGAAAAGTAATCGCTTCGATGTCGCTTATCGTCATCATCTTTGACCGCAGAACGTCGTTCACCACACGGATTAAAACGCATATCGGTCGCTGCGCCGGCTCCTATTCAGCTAACTAATCGGGCCTTGATCGTTTATTACGCAGCATCTATGCGCCGTTTGCTCCAGATCGTCTGACGTGTCGCGATCTAGGTCGTCAAGAGCATCGCGTAGATCTTTTAATCGTCACTTTGCGGAAAAACACGCTCGATCTCAACGAAACGAAACGAAACGAAACGAAACGAAACGGATGGAGGGAACGTCCGAAGAAGAGAGCTGAACATACGTATTTGGCAAATATCGTGCCGATTCGACGATATCGGTTGATCGGAACGTTGCTTGCGCGAATCCGTAACTTGCGTACGACTGCTTCAGTTTGCTTATGTACATGTCGTGACATTTTCGCGAGCGAGCTCTAACGTAAGCGAGATCTTTGCGCGTTAAAAATCTGTGCGACGCGACGTCGTGTCGTCACAATGCCGAATTGACTCGAACCGCTCGAACCGCTCGAACCGCTCGAACCGCTCGAACCGCTCGAACCGCTCGAATTGTAAATGCCGACGACAATGAGTAAACGACGGTGTGTAAATTCGGGAATTAACGATTAAGTATTTCGATAGGAAGATCTGCGAAATGTCCAATCTCTTCAAGGGCGAATTTATCAAGTCCATGAAGAAACAATTAGTTTTAACTTTTCACTTATTGGATATTAAAACACATGTATAAATGTTATTAAGCGAGACGGACAATATTTTTTTAAACGATCGAGAATTATATTTATCACCGTTTTCTAACTACAATGCAGTATAGAATATTCGCTCTGTTTAATCGTTTAGTACGATAAATTGAATTTTATATTTTATATTATATAATGTTTTTTGCACTTCTTTCAAAAAGTTCCGTTTCGAGGAGCATCGATGACGAATTGAGACGATTCAACGACTGACCTTTTTATCCATTGATTCGTATTATTTATTTAGAGAGAAATAGTAAGAAAGGCTTGATGAAATGGCGGAATAAATAAGCTGTGATTGTATTAAAATATAGTCTCGATCGGTCGCGGAACCCGAACGAAGAAAAACAAGCAAGATTAACTATTAAATATAAATATAAAACGGAATTTTCGTCCAAGTATTTGATTAAAAACATTCACGCGACGCGCTAGTAAACTTTAACCGTGACCAACGTTTTTTACGCGGCTCTATGTTAAATATATATTCTTCTTGCATATTTTTTCTTTCTCACTATTCCGATCATGAGATCACTTAACCGTTCAATGAATTTTCATATTTTCGTTGAAACGTTGTTGTTGTTCTTTTTAGTGAAACGTGTACACACACAAACCTTACGCAATACTAGCAATTTATGTGATAATCTCTCTCCTAACAGTATAATTAGAAAAATGATGTCAGCCTTATCTATACTTGTACGAATTTCTTTATCTTCTGTAAAAAGAATCATTATAAATAAATCTTACGATTCATTCACAAGCAACATCACCGGAGTCCCATGCCACTTTCATTCATCGCATTTCATTCATCGTTCAACTTGAAACACCGTCGTTATTTATCTGGAAAACAGGTATCGCACGAACGAGTGAATAACGAGTAAAACCGAGCCTCCGATGGAACAAATCAACATTAGTTGTTACTGCGACACACTTTTACGTTTGAATATAAACGTTACTTGCATTGAGAATTTCGTTTTCAAACACCAAAAGTAAATTCTCAATTTTCTTCGTCGTACATCCATTTCGAATTAGTCGATTTTAAATAAAATCCACTTTACACCAACTTAGTAAAAATGACTTCTAGGTGAAGATGAAGGAACGTCGAGCAATTGTTTACTTCGTGTAACTAGACACAAGAATTACCCTAGAGCTTCCAAGTCGTCGATCGTGACGTGATTCGCGATCGTTCGTGTAAAAGAATCGAGAGCTTTACTTTCAACGACTAACTCGATACACGCTGTTCTCGAGTTTTGAAATCCTCGGGAATCACCACGAACTGGTAAACCGAGAAACCGTGCTTTTCGAATAGCTAACTCCAGATACTGTCCTAAAATCCTCGATCGATCAGCAAAGATTATTATCAAGATCTATAAAAAATATATTAATATTTACTACAATCTGCAGGTTTTTACGTAGGTATTTAATATTCACTACGACGAAACGCTATGAGAAGATAAAGATGAGAATAAAAGAAATGTTACTTGTTATACGACCCCGATGTACATTGTTCATTTCTAGTTGGAAACTCATCGATGGATTTATTACTCGACGAAGCTCCGTTTTCGTGGAAGATCGCGGAACAACTAAAGATTCGCTCTCGGGAAGCTTTGCCTCTGATGTAACGCGATACATCTATACTACACACCATCAACCATGGAACTTGGATCAACGCAATGTGAATCGTGAAAAACTGATGTACTTATCGTGGAGATTAGTGCCGCAATTTTACAAATCCGCCATTGATTTCTTAATAAGCTAATCTGAGATATGAAAAACTTTAGTATGGCGAATAATTGAAAAACATTGCTCTCAACCGTATTCGATGTGAACTCGTAGTAAACTCGTCGCGCTCGTATCGAATTTGCGAATCTTCCCCTAACCTTCATATTGCAAAACATTGTTAAACCGATCGTTATTAAACTGATCATTGCTGCTAGATGTATCGTCTCTATCTTCGAATAAAAATTAACCTATTAATCTTTACATTGCGGCGAACCCTCCAAAGCTTTTAACAATAAATAGTAGTAGACGATAGTGGACGATGTTTTATGTTTTAATAAGAGATCTTTTAGCCCATAAAGTTTAAAATTGACAAAGATAAGATAATTTTGATCAAGTTGCTTCATTTTCGTTCTTGCAAACGTATATGTAACATAATTTATTTTTTAATAGGACTTTGATGTTGCATTAAGAGGCGAAAAGATTCCTAAATGAATTATGTTTGTGATATTGGCGATTAGTATAACGATTGGCTGATTATATTTTCTATCAACGAATTAAAGATGAGGAATTTTTACGTCCAGTGAATAACTGAATAACCGAATCCATCTTGTCAATCGTGGGAACGGAAAGTTGATCTAAGTTTCATACGAATCTTGATGTTGATTTACCTTGATTTCTATCATTTTTCAAACTGTAAATCTACAAAGTTTTAGCAAGATAACACGAATCTTCCTATATTTAATGCACCTCGTTTTATCCACTTTCCATCGATTCAAAAACTATCAATTTCCGTACGCAGTCGTACGATCGTAGAAAAGGTAAGAATCGATCCACTTCACCACGGCAAATATATATCCACTAAAAAACTAATCACTCGTTAGAGACACTCTGCATCTATCTTGAACACGGATTGTTGCTCGCGTCGATTCATCTTCCATAAATTTCCTCATTGTGTATTTTCTGGAAGATTAGAATCTTTACTTTCGAAGTAATAGTCCATACACTTTCTCCAAAGCGCGAACAATTACATAAAACCGATATACCTACGTAAAACGGATTCGCCACGATTGTTACAACCAAGTTTCTATACCAGCTTCTAGATTTGTTTAACGCAACTCATTTTTACAACAGTAATCCATCTTCCACGATTAACGCAATCAACGATCGAGAACTTTTACCTTCAGCTCTATATTATCCTTAGGCAAACGTAATCAGTCTGAAACGAATTTTCATACCAAGCCAACACGATTCTCCAATCTGTGCACCGTAGTGTTCCTGAGTTTCCACCGTGCGCCGACGCGATCGCTCACAGAAAACTGATCCGAATTGATCAATCCGCTGAAATTCGTCATCAGGATCTTGAAAATCTCACCGAAAAACTTCACTGACTGTTCCCCGACGTCGTCGTTTCGTTGTGTTCGACGTTTAGACGAGCGCGTTAGAGACGTCTACGAAAAAGCACCGAGCGTAAATCTGGTCCGCGGATCGGATTCCAAACAGGTCCGTCCGAGTTTAAACGACAGAGTCAAAGAGAGGCAAGTCGCACGCGAATCCGGAGGTGAACCGCGGCTAATACTCGTGGACCGTCCACTAGCAAGATCGCCCAGTAATATCTGTGACTTTGGCCGGGAAAGAAGGCTTGTCTATTTTAACGGGTCAAAGAGACAGAGAGAGAGAGAGAGAGAGAGAGGAGCGCGCGCGCGCGTGCACAATCTAGCCTCGCAAAGGTCTGCGCGGTAGAGTGAGACACAAGAAAATACAAAGAGGAGACGAGACAAAAGGCCACGCACATAGGCAACCGCTCTTACGCTCGTTCTTTATTTCGCCGAGCAGGGACGAGGAGAGAGAAGAGAGGAGAAAGAGAAGAGAAAGGCAAGAGAAAGGCAAGAGAAAGAGAAGAAAAAGAGAAGAGAGAGCGAGGAGTGGAGACGAGGAATTGAGAAGCAGAGAAGGAGGCGGCACAATTTATTTGCGGACCCCTGCAGCACTGTGTCAGCGTGCGATGGCTAGAACTACTTTTCTTCCTCCTCTTTTTCTCGTTTCATCTCGCTCGTCGTTCTTTGCTTCCCGTCTTCGTCGACGATGCAATGGACATTGTCATTGCCATTGAACCACAAATTGGTTTAGCTCGCGTAAGAAAACGACCGTGCAGATTATAATTTTCCTCCAGTCAAAGCTTTCCTTTCCTCTTGATTAGGTGTCGTGCTTCGAACGATCGGTCGAAACCCCACCCTCCCCTCCTCCCAGCGGCCAATCGACACGAAATTTGCGAGGGTTGATGGAGCTAGAGAGAAAGAAGTGGCGAATCCCACATATAAAATTATAACTTCAGGTACTTGTTAATTTCCGAGATGTTAGTAAAAAATTTTTAGCGTTATACATGGAATTCTGCCTATACGAGCGTCACTGATACAACCGTCCCCGCTATAGTTAACAGTTATCTCGGCGACTCGTCGAATAGCCGGCGATACGATATAACACAATAACGATATCGACCTCAGTACCTGTAGGATATTTCATGTAAAACAGGTTACTGTAACTTTGGTCGCCCAAAGGCACACGTTTCATGTTCTATTTAAACATTCTCTAAAGTGATTAAGCAATCAAATGCTTGATCATTTTGCGGCCGGCTAACCCAATCCAGCTTGAAAACTGAGCCCGATCGCCGGTTATGTGTTATATTATCTGTATAAATTTAAATATATACATACATACATACATATATATATAACATATGCATACGGTATATTGCAAACTAACATTTTTCGGCCACTGAAATTAAAACGTAACGTAGCTTAAAAAGAAGCGGCCTAATTGTAGGTGCGCTATAGCTACTGAAGCCGATATCGCCACTTCGTCATCAGTCATCGGCTGTTTGACAATCGACAACTACTACAGCGAGGACGGTTGTATGGCGACGCACGTATAACCAGAATTCGATATATGCTATCGAAATATTTTTTTATTAATATCTGAGGAAAACTAATAAACACTCGAAACTTGAATTTTTTATTTGTAGCCTTCAGCCACCTTTCCCTTGCCATGCTCTCCGCCATTCTCAAATTTCATATCGGATCGTCTCGGAATTATAGCCGAATTAACAGACTTGTATTGCACGATCTCTAGTTATGTGAAATGTTTGCTGCCCGAACGTTTCAAAGAAATGGAGAAAATCTACTCTACTAATCATAAATAGTATTTATCCGTAATCCTAGTAATACATTACACGTAATGCGACAATGATCTTTTATAGTACTATCACGGAATGAAGAAAAAATCAAGATAAGAGAACGATTGAAAGAAATATAGGACAATGTCGATGAATTCCTTAACGGTGTTGTACTTAATTGATTTACATTTTTGACTTTTAAATCTATCATTATTGTACATGTACATACTTACATATATGCTTGTAACATGCAAGAAAATCGAATGAAATGAATAACCGGAGGGTAATATTTGTATACGTGACGTGTCAAATCAGTAAAAACTAGGATTTTGTCATATAAATATAAATTTAAATGGCTGACAACTTATGAAAAACCCGTTCCTTAGCATACTTCGATGGTAATACTTGTACCTTACTTTAATAGTACATTACGGATATATAAGAATAGCCTACGTTTTAACTGACTTTCCAATTCCGGATACGTAGTATAAAATATATAATGATTTAAGAAAAATATCGTAATTTGGAGATGCTAATGTCACTTTCTCGATACTCGTACAAATTTTCAATAAATTGTCATGTTGAATGTCCTCGAATGCTTATCGTCAAACAACTTTCCAAATACTCTTTGATATCTTAATCTCGATATTTTATCGTCTCGAACGTCGTTCAACTTCTTCGCATTTTGTCACCTAATAATATCCTAATAACTCTGAAATAATAAGAAGGAAAAATCAAGTTAAATTAAGATACTATTTAGTCCCGATACATACATACATACAGTCCCGATACCTATTAAATACATTGGATCTATCGTCGACTATAAGCAACAATTTTTTTATGGAATTCTCTGTATGCGCTTTTCTTTGAGGCTCTAACGCGGCCGAATCTCTCAAAATTTCAATTCATATCGTCACATTCGTACCAAAACCATCGATTATTGTTTCACGAAACGATTAATGTCGGTAAAAAATCTCGTTTACAAGATAAAGCAACAAAACGTCTGCAAAACTTACGTTCTCTATAAACGAATCCCACAACCATTGTGACTCGTCCAGCAAGCTTCCTACCGCTAGGAAAATTTCTTTTCAACCTGCTCGATCCTTCGTCGCAGACACTTTGTATCACGGAACAAGAAGACTCTTTGGCTCAGGTTCGTTTCGCCATGACGATTAGCTTAAAGGCTCGCGATTATCTGTATACGCGGAGATATTGAACGATAAGGAAACGATAATGACGACGATTAATTTCCGAAGGAAGACGAAGGAGGTGTCGTATCGAGCTCAGTTAGTAGCCTCGATGCGACGCAACGTGTGCGTTATGTGCGTTATGAGCCTACGGAAGAATAAGACGCATGGGATCCGTTGGATCAGAACCTAAATTAGGATCAAGCGTAACACGTACGTCGACTGGTTTTCGCACGTGCACGTTCCCCTCTAATCCGTGCACCGAGATCACGTTTGCTCGACGAAACGTGAAAACAGATGCATATTCATGAATCGCCGGTGAATGTACCATGCACACGCTACAGATCCCGTTCTCTTCCTCACGCTGCATCGCATCGGTGCTTGATATACAGATGTATGCGGTGTACGAGACCCACAACATTTGCCCCTGTGGTCTCGCGTCGAGGATAGCTACCGATGGGATCGAGAATCGAGAAACACGAGCATCTAAGAATCTAATCCTAAACCCTATCATCGTTGTGTACGATCGTTGATGACCATCTGCCTATGCATATGTGTACACACGTCTAATATAACGTATAGGATTTGTTTCCTATTCCTGGCGCTGTTTATGGTATGATGTATGCGCGGTATTTGCTTCCTGACTATCTTTACTCGAGAAATATAGTCGATATTGTCGAGGGGTCACTCTTTAATGGTTTACTTACATCGTAAAGTCAGTGGTCTGCTATGTTGTTGGATATCGCGGACTAAAGTTGAAATTCAGAATAATCAAACATTTGAATATTGGACATTTGAAACATTTGAAAAAAATGGAATCGATATGTATTGAACAAATCTAACGTAACAAGTCTCATTTTTATCGTTATTCTATGATCAACGTGCCTCTGTGACAAAGGAAAAAGAAAGTAAAGAAACAGACAAAAGAAAGAAAAAGGGAGAAAGAAGAGGAAACTATTCCGCCGAAATTTCATCTTTCCAACCGTAAGACACGCACTTTTACATGTCAGGAGTACGTACCCTATATTTCCCCGTGTCCTGTTTTCACCGAGAAGATCCAGCAGGAGAGCGTAACTGAGAAAATACAATGTCAACAGAGCAGAAAGGAGAAAGGCCAGAGAACGCGTAGAATTTAATCGCACTTCGATCTAACGCACGTTCTTACCTTTCCTTGTTCACTCTCGCCTTCCTCCCTTTCTTTTTCCAGACAAAGACAAAGTCGTTTAATCTGCTCAAGCATCGCCGGCTGCGGGCATTTACGCGACACGCCATACAATTATTTCAACGAACCAGCCGGTCTAGCTGGAAATTTAACGAGAATACGCTTTTCATCAGGAATTCCCTGGCAAAACCGTGGATTTATTATTGACCGAGTTCGCAGTGTCCAGTTCGTATAACCGAGAGGGTACAATTTCTCCTCTTCTCCAACGTCGTCTTCTGTTTATGGCTATGGATGGCAATTGTTCTACGAGAGTATTTATGCGAAATGCGAGCTTGCCATGTTTCGCCGAGAAGAGACTCGATCGTCCGCGGTGCATTTCTTGGTGACGAGATTCTTTCTCGATGTAAGTATTGTAGTAATTCTGGTAAACACGAAACGGCGTTGGCGGTAATCTATCGGAGTAGCTGGGTGAAATACGCGATGAATTATGAAATGAATTATAGTTTGTTTCTTAGAGAGACTAAGCTCTTATATTATATACAAGTGTTAAGAAAGATTATTCGTCGTCATTGTTCGTATGATCTTTCGGTTCAGGTACCTTTCACCTTCCGGTTCGACCAGCTTCATTGTTCGATCCTTTACCAAAAAGTAACTAGAAAAATACGACTTTTCCGAAAAATGTGTTTATACGATAACGTAATGATATTTTTAGGGAAGGCTGTTCTATCGTGATACAATACAATACAATTGTATTTTGGTTCCCACGATTTTAGTCAAATCTCAAGTAATTGATACGATTCAAGATGAAATTCTTCGTCATCAAATTCTTGAAAAATATATTTATCTATATTTTTACGTTTGTTCTTGTTTCGTTGTCAAATTGTTGTTCGAGTTGATTTACGATAAAAACATTTAAAATACGTAGAAAAGGAATGCATATAATGTACAAAATTCTAATGTGATAGATCAGCTGGAAAAATAGTTGTTGCTGCTTTCGACGACTTGACGCGATGGTAAAAGTGTATTAAAAGTTTGTTAATCGATAATAACTGTAACTTTGTTGACGCCTTTTTCTCCGCGTAACGTTTGTAACCCGTGGATAGATCCGGCGGATTTATTTTTCAGATGCGAGAGACCATGCCAGAACATGACAGACACACCACGATTTCAACCGGGAACAAATCAACTCGCATTAAACACAATTACCCAGCGACAGATGACGTAGGCTATATAAAGAGTTAGTTGCTACTACTAGCTATCCGGCGAATTGATCAAACTGCCTTTACTTGAAGAATATCTACCCGTCACCAGTCCTACGTGGTCGAACATATCAATTCCGATCAGTAGCGCTTATTATAATAATAAAATAAAAGCGTCAGATAGATATGAGGCCATTTTATTACGTTCAATTTACAATTAAAAAGAGAAAGAAAGAAATTTACATCTCCATTTTATGATAATATAAAGTCTCAAATTGCTGCCTAAATTACGTCGAATAGATAATAGTGTGTACATTTCGTTAATAATTTGTGCGTGTATTTTATCTTGTAAAGTATCAATTTTGTCCGATGTATGTGATTCGATGGAGTATTAAAAGGCCGAGAAAACGAATCTGTGTTATACGAATAATAATAAGCAAGTTAATAGTAATGTCTGTGATTTGTTCGCCCTTTATATACAATATATGCATACCGTGTTATAATTACAGTTTCAAAAGTTATCAACATTCATGCCAATAGTTATATTAATTATTTTAATTACCTTTAGAATATGTACGCAATATGCACTTATATTCTCATTGTTATAAGAATATCTTTCATGCGTAGAATATTGTTCGATATTTAGACAAAATATACCTTCAAGATAGTGCGGAAATTTTACAGGGCACTTGAAAATATTTCAAAACATCTCAAACCTCTAATAGACCTCCATCTCTAATAAATACTCGTATTATATATTACGTGTCCTATTTAAATTATCTGACCACACCATTTTCTATTAAATTCGCGTGCAACATGTGCATATAGTAAAAGCCAACGTAACAACATAGTTACCGCTATCAATTGCACGCAGGGAGCAATCGAAATCGAAAAGCCGCATGCTCGATGCAACGCGACGCGTTCCGTGTAATTTTTAAACAACGTAAACAAACTTACGACTTTGACTTCTCGAGGCTTTAACACGTTCACTGCTGATCGGATCGAATCACGGCACATATGTATGTATGCACGTATTTAGTTTTCCTAGAGAAAACCTATAGTTTCAGTTTGACATCGAAATTGATATGTGCTTTTGATACGCGTACCAACGGTAATATGAGACGTACGCGACGAACATGTTAATATCGTCGCATTCGATGCCGACCTACGTATATGCAAGTATGTAACTCTTTGTTTGAAACGTGCGAACGCGAACTAAAAAAACTCGCGACACGGGCAGCTGTTCGAATTACATTGGGCTCGCCCCTGGCGCGTGGACGGTTTATTGACACACTCTCCAGGCGACCGCGTATTATTACCAGTGTCGTGCATCCGCCGCGTAACGTTTTTCAAGAAAGGAAACGATTGTCCTAGCATCAGGATGAATCTCGGCCCTATGGACTAGGAGAGGAAGAAAATCAACGATGCTTCCACCTCTCGTGCCATTCTTTCCACTCTTCGTGCGGTTCTTCCTTCACTTTCGCATCATCGGGCAACATTAATCCTTTCAGATGCAGTTTCAAAAATGTGTACCATATTCCTTCGTACGACGATACGATATGCAATTTCCATTTATAGATTCGAACGCGAGGAACAAATTTCGTATGAAAATGAAAAATGGAATCTTTGAGATTAGGGCGATGCGATCTTGATGAGTCGAACGAAAGGTGAAGTTGTAAACGCGTTTACCGGGCGCAGTTACTCTTCCTTCATTTATAAGTGACATTCGCTGAGCGTGATGTTTTTCGAAAGGTACATTACCCACGTTTCAGAAAGATGCCCGTTGTAATCGCCAATTGTAATGAAACGGGCACCTGTAGCAATGTGACACGCAATGTGGAGAAGAAAGAAAGAAGGGAGAAAGAGAAACGATAGAAGAAGCGTGCTAACGCATATGCTTTTGACGTTTCGCGTCCGGTAGCGTCCGTGAACGATTGCACTGCTAATATTTAGATTAACGCGGCAGTGACTATAGCGGCGTTCGAGGATGTTAAGCTGTGAGAAATTCTTGTGATACGCACGTAAACCAGTAAGAATTTGACTGACAAGGGAGAAAAAGAAGAACGGCTACGACGGCCGGGTTCCGTCGTTGTTGCAGAACATCCTATACTTACATACTTACATACGTTCTCTTTGATCGTAGGTCATAGTACTTACACAGTATATCACTCACCTGCATGCTTCTCCGACTTCGGCGTGGAGGCCATCGCTAGCCGATAGTATGTCCTCTCGAGCCACGACACTATCTCACCATTTCTACGAATGATCGCATCGTAAACTACACACCAGTAACTGCCGCGGCGTTTTCAGTCTAATGTAAACCCGACGTGCACCGCTACATCTTCGTTTGTCAGCCATGTTTCGGGGCGCGAGCGCGCGAACCGCCATCGCGCGGTCACGATTCGAACACGACCACTATCCAGAGCAATATGGCCGGCCGACTGTCATTCGGGTGACATTTCACTCTATTTTCGATCTCGAAAGCATGTTTTCGAACGACTGATTTTTACAAGCGCAGCATGTTCTGCGACTGCACTCGCGCGAGAATAGAAACCGCGACACTGGTTAACCCGCTGCGACGATTCGCTTCATAAGTATCGCCGTGTGAAAATTAATCGGAGGAGTGGCGGCGCAACGACTGACTCTGCTACGTTGGTACAGTGGCTCGCAAAAATCATCGTCCATCGCACCGATGTGATCGAATACAGTCTGTAGCAAAATATATTTCAATGGATTCACGGTTTAACCGTGATGAGGAGTGAGTACCGTGCAACCAACGAGAATGTATAACGAGACATTGCGTGAATTCCTTTTAAGTTGAACAATCATTTGTTAAGAAAATAAAGTGAGTTAGGCGAAAACCATATTTCCTGTTTATGCCTCTCGAAGATTGGTAGAAAGTTATTATTCACATAAAACCTTGTAAAACCTCTGATATCGACTGATTGGGAACAAGTATACGGGTTTATTTTTGCCGATGTTAAAGTAAAATGGGGAACTCTGGCTTGAAGCAGCATTACGAAACTGCAAAGAAAACCGGAACGTTAAAATTGTCAGAGAGGAAACTCGACGAATTTCCACAAAATCTACTAGCTTTGTCGCCACTGTTACGAACATTGGATCTATCGGAGAACAAATTTGGTCATATTCCCGATGAAATTGGGAATTTCACATTATTAAAGCAGTTGAATCTTAATCATAACAAATTGACCACTTTGCCCGAAGCACTTGGAGCATTGACCAAGTTAGAATGTTTAAACGCAAGTTCGAACCAAATAAAAAGTATCCCTTGGTCTTTATCTAAACTAATACGTTTGAAACAGGTCAACTTATCCGACAATCGTATAACCGAATTTCCCCCCATGTTTTGCGAGTTAAAATTTCTGGACGTATTGGATTTATCGAAGAATCGAATTACCGTAATTCCCGACGCGGCTGCGGCGTTACATGTGGTTGAACTTAACCTCAATCAAAATCAAATATCGACTATATCTGACAAATTGGCGGAATGTTCGCGCCTAAAAACGTTAAGACTCGAAGAAAATTGTCTACAACTGAGCGCGATACCTACCAAAATTTTGAAAGACTCCAAGATTTCCGTTCTCTCTGTCGAAGGAAATTTATTCGAAATGAAACAATTTGCTAATCTCGATGGTTATGATAACTACATGGAAAGGTATACTGCGGTAAAAAAGAAACTGTTTTGAGAGTTATTCCATAGAATATTTATTATGAAATTTGTTATAAATAATAATAATAATTACATAATTATGTTATGACGTTGAAAACAAGCCGCATCGTGTTCGTGCAATTGTATTATACTCGATATCTGCGATAGAGTAATCATAAAAATAAAATTCTTAAATTATTCGTGAGATAAGAACGTTTTTAATAAATTGATGAATGCTTCTACGGAAAAGCATTTTTATACTTAAAAAAGAAAGAAAGAGAGAGAGAGAGAAAGAGAGAGAGAGAGAAAGAGAGAGAGAGAGAGAAAGAGAGAGAGAGAGAGAGAAATGCATTCATTAGTAGATGATGAGCTCGATATACGATATAAAAATTATATACACAAATAATGTACATACCATATGAACCCTTGATCTGGTATAGCATTCAGGATTTCAGTTTTTATTACATGGATTATAAAACGATGTCCTGATATATATTTCGTGTTGCGGTATAGTTCTTACAGAAATGATCATATATACACATAATTTATGGAACGTTAGTAGAACATGCAATAATAACAATAATAATATATTTTGAGAAAAATTCTTGCATCTTTTTGTTTTTTCATGTTTCAAATAAGCAAAAACGCCATTTTTAATCCCAAAATGTTCCCCATTTTTTAAAATATCTATACATATTTCTATACGCTGCAAACTAAACTTTATAGATACAATCAAAAATATGTTTGAGGCAGACATTTCTGAAATTATTATAACCAGTTATAATATGTAAATGTACACAAAACTTTGTTATTGTGTATATGATATTGCGTATGTGTAATCTAATTATTTCATAAATTAAGTTTCGTAAAAATAAATTGTGCTCTTATTTTGAACTTGTAACTTTTATTACGTTTCCTAATCAATTTTTGTCGCATATAATTATAATATTTACAAGTATAAATATGCAGGCAAAATTATTTTACTATTGCGAATGAAAAACAAATGATGTTCTGCATCGCAAAATGGCGTGTCTGGTCTTTGCTTTCTGAACAGGAAGAGCTGCTGAAATTAAATAAAAAAAATCGGCAGGTGAGTTACGGGCAGAAAAAAAGTTACTTACATGCTTCAACTTCCAAGTTAGCAACCCTTCACTTGCGAATACGTGAGTAGCTTAAGTATTACTTCGTTAGGCATAAGAGATTCGTATTCCAGTCTTCTGCCGATTGGACAATTACAGCTAATTTTAGAGCGCATTCAATATCCAATGATCAGCTAATATGTGAATAACCAATAGCCAAAATGTTATCTAGCTCTTGCGGCGCTTATACTTCGTGCAACTTCTTAAGATTAGAATGGCAAAATCGTTATTTATACATAAACGTAATATAAGATTGATTTACGAATTCATATTTTGCATACAAGTTAATTACAAGAAGCTATTGAAATTATTATTTTTCAAAACTTGATAAAATCATATGCGACATATGAATATGTTGTTTTTTAAACAAATCATTTCATTTATTAACTATCGTATTTTATTTAATAGCACTTTAAGGTCTGTTTTGGATTATTTAAAGTGTAACAAAATTTATACAGGTTTAGAGTATAGATGACGAGAATGTTGTGTATGAAAGATGTACCACTCTAATTGTTGAAAGATTGCAAGATTTCTATATTCTATATATCGTTCCAATCCCGAAATCTTCTACATTTTAAATAATCACGGTAATCCATTGTAATTATCATGATATAACAGAGTCTTTAGCTACGCTGTCATCAATTGTTTATATTGTACCTGTACCACAATAGAACGTCCAACTAACGACCATGGCCGTACATGGAGATTTGTATGCCCTGCGCCATGCTGTTCACGAATTTTTACACGTATACCGAAATATGATATACGATGTATAATTTAGAACTTTTGTTAATAGTTCGTTTAGTTATTTTCTTGTGCTTGGAAACAAAGTAGGGTTGGAGAGATTGTTCCATAAGAACATTTGTCGATCAAACAAACGTACAAAGGTTATAACTTAAGGCTATAGTATTCATGAAATACAATTATGAAAAGCAGACTCGGAACGTTGACCAACTATCTCTGATTTTATTTGACGAGTTTCGAGAGAGAGCGGTGTTATACTTTCTAGGCAAAAGTGTAAATGTAAGTGTAAAGCGAAGAGAAATGGGCATCCCTGTTTCGTTAGACATCCCTACGGGGAGCACTGGCACAACGGTAGGTTAGTTGAGCAGCGTAGTCTCTAGCAAGTGTTTCCCCGAATATGGCGGACGGTGGTTATTCGAATTTTCAAGGGACACAATGAAAGTGCACCGAGTTCGCGGCGGTGATGTCCGTGTCTAAGGGCGTGTGGTGATCCTGAGGGTGGCTGACGTAGATACCCGGGCGCCGCCGTGATCGTAACGGTTGCATGCGTGCCGGCGTGTCGCCATCCTGACTTCACGGGATAGGGTTTTGCCGCGCCGCGATTCTGTGTCTGAGAGCGACCGACCGTGGCGGGGCCCCCATGCTTGTAAATGGCTGACGGGAATCGGAAAATGAGGGCCGAACGTCGCGCGTGATTCGACGGCCAAGACGCTGAGGTACGACATAGAAAAGGTGTTTGGAGATCGAACGATATTCGCACGGTCTTCTGTCCCATAAACACCACCACCGGTCCAAGCACCGCCCGGTGTTAGGAGATGTCCCGGGGGTTGTTCCTGTCTATCGTATCGCCAGTGTCTTTGTCAATTAATCGGTTTTAAGGTCTCCTCTGTTCCCTTAATCGGCAGAGAATTTGATTTCATTCGACATACTTGTCATCAACGATAAAAATGTTCTCGAAAGTGTAGCCGCTCGTGCGCGACGTTTCGTCTTGTTTAGAACAGCATTTGTAGGTGCTCTCGTTCGTTAACGAGAGCGAGAGCGCGCGGACTGGTTTTTAATGAGATGCCGATCATATGGTCGTTATTTCTTTCGCAGGTATACGCGATACTTTTTTCATTCTTGTAACGTACTTATCGCCGCTTGTAATGGACACGTACATAAATGAATGATTTGGCGGACGACCATCTATTTTGCACATTTGCGTGGACCAAGCATTATGTGTACGTGCATGTAAGATTTGCATTCCTTTCGGATTTCAACAAACATTTTACAAGAAGATTGTATATTAACATGGCCTTTCATTCGAAATGTTAACCACTTTCCTAACGTAATTATCGTAATTTTACCTCGAAACATGTTCAATTTTACTTCTATAGGATGCTATTTATTTCATAAAAGGCTAATTTCCACATATATCGAGTTTGTTTAATAACATTAAACAGCAATTTGTAACGTGAATACATATGCGGTGTAGTATTGGTGTAACTAATAATATAGAAGTCTTATCATGTTGATGTTATTATTTACTATCAAATTATAACATGTTTCTTCTATAGTATCTAATCATTTTTTATGATCTGTACATCTTATATAGATAAACATTAATATCAGCCTTTTTTCAGAAATTAAACAATGTTAAATTTAAAACAATGCCTTTAAAATGTCTTTAATGAAATTCCCTTTGTAACATTTGAATCTAAAGTTAAATAACGGCTATTTTATTACATTATTTAGATATGATACAATCCTTAATTTTATGTGTGTCAAGTTATATCGTTCTTGTTCCATGTGACCGTAGAAACAGGGTAGAAAATGTCAGAGCCAGAAGAAAGTCTGGCAGCGCCGGATAGCACTACGAGGGAACAGAAATTGGGTTTCTCTCATGGGGACGACGTTCTTCTTCAGCACAAAGATGGAAAATATTATCTTGGAACGGTTGTTGAGGTACATTTGTATAATATTTCTCAAACATAGCTGATTTTCTACATTTTCCAATAAAATATAGTTACATCATGTTTTGCTATCGGAATTTAACATAGTCAGGATTTCAAAATAGCTAGATGAGACTACAGGTATTTAACGTAGTTGGAAGAAACTCTATTAAATAATGTCTATACAGGTGGATTTGGCAAGGGAGAAATGCCTTGTCAAATTTATGGACAACACCTCCGCATGGTCCTCTGTTAAGGAGTTGACAAAGCTATCAATGCCAGATTCTGATGTTATGTGTGTTCTTTGTAAAAAATCTCAGCCCAAGACTGATAACGACATTGTCGTGTGCGACAAATGTGGTCGTGGTTATCACCAACTTTGTCATCAGGTAATAGGAAGAAATATATATTTGAAAGGGAGATCGATAGTTTATATGTAATCGTGCCAACACGTTATGGGATAGACTTTCAAAGTGTATGTACTTGCAGCCTCAAATATTAAAAGAAGAAACTGCAGCAGAGGCGCATTGGATGTGTAAAAGATGTATAGATAGTCAACCGCGTGCGCGTGAAGTTGTAGAACCGAAAACTTCTATGGTAAAGGCAAGTATCAGAAAAGTTTGCAGTGGTAGGGACCAACCTCAGCCGCCACCAGATGATATGACAAAGTTGCCGTACGATGTAAGTATCCAAGACAATCTTTTGTAATCTTAATTTGAATAGCAAATCGATAATAATAATAATAATAATAATAATAATAATAATAATAATAATAATAACTGAACAATATTTAGTCCTTTACTTATATTTTTAAATACATTATTTTGTTGAAAAATACATTAGAATACTGATAGAATCAATAGTTAATGTTTGTTACAGCCCAATATGTTAAATTGGGATGCGCATCACAGAGTAAATGCGGAACAAATTTATTGTTATTGCGGACTCAATGGCGAATGGTATACGCAAATGTTGCAATGTGCTCGTTGCAAGCAATGGTTTCATGAAAAATGTGTCAGTTGCTTAACTTATCCTTTATACAGTGGAGATAGGTAGGTGAAAATGATGAAATCTTGGTGAAACGGTTTCTATCCTTATGCCTACGGTGGCTTTAATTATTGATGTTATTTATAGGTTTTATGTGTTTGTTTGTTCAATGTGCAATTATGGCAAAGAATTCGTACGGCGACTGGAATTGAAATGGGTAGATCTGGTGCACCTGATGTTGTACAATTTAACTGTTTACAATGCTAAAAAGTATTATGATTTGGACACTGTTATTGTACCTTATGCCAATGATAACTGGAACACTTTGCAGCTTCCTCCACGGGTGAGATGTTTTATAGAATTTTTCGAACATTTAAGTTCAAGATGTTTTTACTTGGTTAAAAATATGCACAAATTAGACACTTAAAAAATATGCGTATGTATTTGTTATTGTTAGATCAGGGATGTCAGTGCTCAAATACGCAGAGAATCTATACTAGCAATATTGACAAATAATAGGAACAGATTCAAATGTGGCAGAGAAATAAAGAAACGTACTACGATATGGGGTCTTAGAGTTAGGTTACCACCACCGTGTCCAATTGTTAATCTTCCAGCAACTGGTGTAATAGATGATTCTGTGTTACGTAGATGCTGGGGTGCTAATAAAAGACTGCAATATCTTCCTCCGCCTACAGGGTTAGTTACCGCGATATTGTTGTTTAAAATACGTACTTTAATTGCTATTATTTTCTTCCTTTTTTCTTTCTTTTCTTCTTTTCTTCTTTTTAACGACCTTGAAAGAAATATCGTTTTGTTGCAGACCGATATCATTACCAGAAAGTACAAAACAATTAACTGCATTAAAACAAAGTACAGCAGAAAACTTGGAAATTCCAGTAAATCCATCGGACGTGGTAATGCGTGGAACAATTTATCAGAACTCGGAAGCAGAACAAAGTTCATGTCCGAGTCCAAGCCCACCGAGTCAATCGACGCAGTCCCTGAGGGAAAGGTAGGGCTCTGATTCACTGTATTGGCGAAACGTAACAACGTGTTTCCTAAAACACTTTCGATCGTTGTTATCTGTTTATTTGTTATAGGTATATTGGAGGTGGCTTTGTAAAGAAATCATTCCCGTTTCCCAAACTTAGTTTGCAAAGAAGGAGACGTTTAATGGCATTAGGAAGTTCTCGTGAAAGAATGTTACGTAAACACAAGAAAAGAGAAAAGAGCGACGGTGTTTTAAGCAAAGCTCAGGGCGTTCGAGAAGCTAGATATAGGAAAGCAAGGAAATTATTGAAGAATGCTATAGCTAAGGTAATAGATAACAAAAAACAGCAGCGCCAGGTATGATTACTGTGGGGCTCGGTATAATCGGGGTTCGATCCAATTGCTCGTTATATATTGCAGAGTAAATGCCGTAACTCGGAAACATCTGATCTACCACCGACACCACCAACTTCAGTTTCTGGCCCACCTACGCCGCCAGCCACAACTTCGGGTATATCTGAACTATCTGTGCCTAGTTCTGTGGAATTGATGCATCCTTTACCACCATCTACGCCTGCGGATACAAGTGGGGATGAAACCAGTTCAAGAGGAACGTTGGACTCCTTCATTCCACCACCCAAAGACTTTGAAGGCAAGAATAATCCTTTTAGAAATCTCAGTGATTTATTGGGTACACCTGGCAATCATCTCACTCAAACAAATTCAAGTACCCCGTCACCGTACAATCAATGTCCAATTACATTACCTCTACCGCTTACTCCTGTTATATCTCAACCGCCTGTAGTGCGGCCAGCCAAAAGACAATTATCGGAAAAAGACATTATTATAGACAGAAACGGGCAAGTTAAACGTAGACGTCAACATCGGAGAGGACGTCCATCGCAACAGCAGATACAACAGCAGTATCAGCATACTGCCAGTAAAACGGCAACCATCTTACCGGCACGTAATAACGAAATTAAAAGTGAATTTGCAAGGAATTTAAGAAGTTCGTTTAACGGTGCCTCGAGCAGTGCTAGTAGTCAAATTGGAAATTGTGTCGATTATGCCTTAAACGGGAGGAGACTAAGACAACGTCAAAACAATGACAAATTACCGCCTCCAGATCCACAACCACAAAAGAAAGGTAGCGTACCTTCATCCCCAAAGTGTTCGCCTGTTAAACAAAGTGCGCCCGACATATCTCTGGATGATCTAAAATCATCGGTGAACATATATTTTGGAGCAGCTAATAGAATCGCTGCTGGTGAAAAGTTTGTCATCAGAGCAAAGAGGATAGGACCAAACGGTCAGACTCAATACCTAATCGAGTGGGAGGGACTTAATACTTAACAATAAATCATTTCTTTATGATTATAAAAATGCATTGCAATCGTATAAAATTTCCGTTAACGAATCGAGCTGCTAGGCGATGTTACATGGTTGCTCGATCAGTTTCAAATCTCGACGCGTAAAAGAGATGATTAGTGACAAATTGATGCAAGTCACATGCACTGCCATTCGTTACATATGTTTATGTAATAAGTATATATTAATTGGTGTACGATGTGTGACTGTTCTTGCAAATGTAAATTTTATTTCATTCGATCAAGAAACTGCGAGTCTTACGAAGGGAAGCAGGTTGCAAACAATAGTAAATATAAATTCATTGCTGGACAATGAATTTGCTTTGCCATTTGTATTTAAAGTAAAAGGCCGATTTATCGATTTGTTTCGTTTCATATACCGGAAAACATGAATGTTCTCGTTTTTGTTTAATTAAAATTCTACATTCAAAATGTACCGTCCATGATTACCTTCGATGCATAAAATTCAATTAACGTTTCTACATCTATTTTAATATAAAGTGAGGTAATAGGAGGAGCACGCGTGAGGGAAACATTTACAAGAACAATCAGATACATTGCTTTATGAATTGTATATATTGTAGCATAGTAGTTTGACAGGAAAAAATCGAAGAATGTAAAGCAAATGTAAAAGGAGAAAGGAATCATTTGCGGCGGATTTTTCGTTCATTAGAAATTGGCCAATCGCTCGTTTTTATAAGTTGCGGAGCGTGCACCATGATCCCGACGAGAAAAAAAAAGATGCGAATTGAAAAACTGACAGTTGTTCCTCTCACTTGAGCTAACATACTAGCGACCGTTAGCAGTTAGTGTGTTTAAAGAGTAAATGAAAAATATGGAGTAAAAAGAAAAGTAGACATCCTGCAAAGGTTATTTTTCAATACAATCGTAGAGATAGACATCGGCTTCTGTAACTTGATCTTCTTGAACTGTTACGCCCACCATTTACTCATACGACAATATGACTAAAATCAAAATCATAAGACGCGATCATACTGCCACAAAACACATCTGCCGCACTGCAGTTTGTCTTCTGCGTATAACTACGTATAACTACGTATAACTACGTATAACTACGTATAACTATGCGTTCGGCTTGTTGTAGTATTTGATAATTATATAGTGGCTAACATAACGGTGCAATTGCTCGTTGTACGAATTATCGTGAGCAACTTTTATTCTTTATATACGGTTCAAGATGATGAAGATGCAGTTCTAGCATTGCTCATTATTATACAAGACTAGGGGGAATGAACTTACCTATTTCATTATAACGTACAATTTAAGGAGTCGTCGCATAGCTGAGTACGTAAGTGGTTGGCCAAAGTTATCTATGCGATAGATAACGTTGTAAATTTTCTCCATGCGTTTTTCCGGGTTAGAAAAATCAATCTGAAGACTCGAGACGTAGCGAATCTTTATAAAAGTGTTGTTGTTACAGAAAAAAGTTAAAAGAAAGAAAAAAATGTAGGGCATGTGAAAGTATTCGTTCGCATGTAATAGAGACACGCGTAGGCAACATTTTTCCACCATTGAAGAAGAAGAAAGTTTTTGAAGTTTCGTAAGGTGAATTTAAAAGAAAACGCTGATACAACCTGAATTGATACAATTAACGGTGAATATTCGTACAAAATCGTTTGTATCAGAATTTTTTGTCTCATTCGTGTTCCGATCGATAAACACAGGATCTGTGGTCAGAGAACTTACTGATTAGTAGCATACACGCATACCTATAAAGGAGGATTAAAACGTCGAACTAATTTCCAATTAAGTTCTTGTATCGAAAGAGCTTACTAAAAAAAAAAAAAAAAAAAAAAGTCGGAGAAATTGCATTTCTTATACGATTATTTTTAGTTGTACAAAATTCGAGTCTATTTTTAGTTTTTAATTTGTGCCGACCGATTACGACGTTAGGAAGTAACAACGAAAAACCTTACTAAAGTCGTTCGGTAATCAGTCTTTCTTCAGACACTAAAGAGGAATCGAGAGAAAAAGATCATGTTTCACTATACCTAATCAAGCGAATTTACGTTTGTTCGTTCGATGAATTTCGATATTTTGCTTAAAGTAAGAATCGTATAAATTTTCCCTGAACATCTGGATACGAAAAAATCGCGAGTCAGTCGTGTTTAAACAGATTTACCTAAGATAGGTATTTTTAAGTGCTATTTATTTAATCTACTGTACGTAACGATCATCTTTCTTTGCATTGTAATTCCTTTAGAGAGGTTTTGTAAAGTCGCGACCGATTATCGTTTGTACGAAGCTCGGCAAAGATGAGTTTTAGCGATGGCAATCTTGAATCAAGTCAAGGTATATACGATTTTCTGCCAATTACACACACATTACATACACATTCGTTTTTTATACGTTTCTATATTGCTTTATCTTTTCCTCTTTTCTTTTCTTTTTCGGTTTTCTTGTATTGGTTCTTTTTTTCCTCAAAGAGAGACAGAGGGTGGAAGGGTGGGAGTGAGGGAAAGAGAGAGAGAGAGAGAGAGAGAGAGTGTGATTCTCCTCTTTATTGTCTTCTTCGTGCGTTAGAAAAATATGTGTTCAAGTGTGTTCAGACTGTAATCGTAATCGTATTATACACGCTACAAGATACAATTTTCGTAACAATTTTGTATAAAGGATACTCAAATAGCACGGATATCTTATTTCTAATTGTACAACCTTGCGCGAAACGTTATACTCTCTAAAGGAAGCGTATATATAAGTATATGTTGGACGAAGACACTGCCAAACATCTCTAAGTTATAATTTAATAAACAACGTTAGACAATACTGCGCTATGATACGTCAACTTCTTAATTAAACGAACGTTGTTGCGTTTATAGTTTCTTTTGTTCTCCCGTTTTTTCTTCTTCTTCTTTCTTTTTTCTCTTTTTTTCTTTTTTCTTTTTTTTCCTCTTTTCCAAGTTCACCATCATGCTCGAGGAACCAGACACGAGCTGAACCTAAATACAACTTGAGCCGTTCTCGTGCACACGTAGAGCTATTTATCTCTTTTTCCCCCTTTTTCTTGCTTAGGCTATTAAAGAGAAAAGAAGACGCAAGTTATGTATACTCGTGGATTTTTCACACGAGTGATCCAACTCGTGATCAAAATTTCATTTTCTTTTCTCGCTTCGATCAGCGTCATCGAAGTAGATTATTCACGATCGCTAACGATCACTCGCGAGAAAACGATTTAGGATGGAAGCTTGCATCGGTGAACAAACAAATGTTAATCAAATTGATTAATTTGTTGCGGCCGTTGCGTCATCACGTTGTATCGTTAGACAATTTCTTCCTTTGCTCTTTCTCATTTTGTTACATTTGCGCGATCTATCTTGTAAGTTTTACGGAAGCGACAGTTTTTCGTACCAGTGTGATCCGCTACGATCCGCTACGATCCGCTACGATCCGCTTCGATCCGCTACGATCCGCTACGTTAAAATCACCGTAAGTGTGCCAATACGAGATCGAATCGACGAATGCGAAAAGGAAAATTTTAAAAAGGATCGATCGTCGAAACTGGAAAGGATCATCGTTTTAACTGCTCTTGTAAGATCGAAGGTATAATTATCCACTGCGAAGCTTGAAAGAAAGCTATAGTGTCGCCGAACAAATCAAATTTTGACACATAATCTCCACTTTGACTTTTATTAGGAAAAATTGAATTGAAAATGAACAAGGGATTTCAGCATAAGAATTCAAAGTTAGTGTCGAATTTTTTCCAATTTGAAAATTAGACTAAAATTCGCTCTCGTTTCACGCATACGTCTATTTGATCGGAGAGCTGCGGCACAAGACGAGCGAGCGAGCGAGCGAGCGGTTAGAAGGCGACGAAGCGACAGAAAGAAAACGTCAGAGAACTGCGATCAAAGTGCATTTACGTAGAAACAACAATCATCATCTCGTGTAGAAAAAAGGCAAGCGTTAGCCGCTTCAAGATGAATCGAAGAATCAAGGGAAGAAGAGGGAGCTACCCTGCCGCGGAGCTGCTCTACACGCGACATAACAGAGAAAAAGACTATCGAAAGTTGGACTTGGCGTTTCCACGGTGAAGCAACATAACGGAACGAAGATGTACTGCCAGTATCGATGTAAATATATTCCTTGCTATCCCCTTTCTGATACAACAATTGTCCCACCATCCCCCGTTTTTTAATGCAAATGCGCGAGGAATACTCATAGCCCTAATGTACGTAAAGGTTGCGTAAAGGTTTGTACGCGATTATAGAAGCGGTAAACCGTCGCGTCGAGGAGAAACGTGCCTCGTTCCTCTTATGATTGGACTCACTTCCGGTGAATGTATCCGACGTGTGTCGTTTTCGTGTGCGTGGTTCCGTTAGACACCGCTCTTTCGCCGCAAAATGTATTCTTCTAACGCGAGAGAAAAGAGATTCGATTGTATTTACTAAACAGGCGGTCACGATTATTTCAATATTTCGTTGCCGCGTTCAACGTTGTTCGAGACAAGAGATTAATTGTTCGATGAATGACTTTTCAAAAAATGATACGATATTTCGAGAGTGTCACGTTATTCTTAAAATAAGGAAAAGAGTTTATTGTCGACGAACAATCGCGGCATGTATACGAGGAAGATGCACAGTATTATGAATTTAAAATAGAATTTCGGTTCGAATAACGCAATTACCAAATTAGTTTAGCTTAAATATGAGGTTAAATGTGACAGGCAGCATAATATTGTTTATATCGTGCATAGAGTGCGGACGCACCTTTACAGGAAGACATTTGGAAGACGAGACAAATCTCTAGTTACGTTCCGTTTACGTATTTAGTTGCGTTACAGTTATCATGTGATACGTTAGCTATAAATTTGTATCGTAGTCCGTAGTATGGTAGAAAATTCAATTGCGATACATTTAAGGATTAAATAGGTCGGCAATCTCTATAGATCGGTTGCTTCTCTCATATTGCTCTTTTTTAGGATAGATTTCCGTCGTTTGTTCGATTACATTAAGGCAGACTATAATGGATCGTCGATGACCGCCTATTTAATAAATGCAATAAAATGTATTTTCTCGGCACGCGAGTAACGTTCGATGAACATGATGCTTTTTTCTTTGTTCGATTCCGTATGCACGCATCGACGACCAATCGTGTAACGATCGTTCGACGCTCTGTTTCTCTCCGATGAAATTAAGAAATTCGAGTGCTGGTTGCCCGAATAATTTGCCTTGGTCGATAGATTGAATCGAAAAGAGAAGAAAAGAAAGAAACGATACAAGTAACGATCTTTTCGTGGCGAAGCGCACAAATTTTACCCTGCGTTTCGCGGCGGAAAGCAAGATGCAAAAGAAAATTGTGATGAAAGAAAAATTATTAGCAGCTAATACACACTTTGAACCAAGGGTACTTGGGATGATCCATGTAAATACGCACCGTTTAAAGAATTTTTCTACGAGAAAATTGTTCATAGCTACTGAACGTATATATATATATATATATATATATATATATATATATATATATATATATACGTGTGTGTGTGTGATTTATAGCAAACGATCATGTATGATTTTTTACTCGACGTTAAGTATACAGGATGCATACGAGATATTCGCTAAAGTAGACAACAAATTTTCACCGTAAGGGAGAATAAGATTAAGGATCGACTCTAAAGACCACATTTTGACACCGTACATTGTGATTTTATGTTCCTAAAATTTAATTTAAACTTGAAGCAATTCCACTGATTTTATTTAACGACTCTGACGACAAATGTAAGAGTACGGCTAATTATTTAACATTTTTTTTTTTTTTTTTTTTTTTTTTTTTTTTTTTGAAAGATGTACGGGGTGTAATTCTTTAATTCTTTTTTTCAATTCGGTTTGAAGCTTTCATCTGAACGAATTTTACCCATTGAAAAGTTTGCGCTCGAGCGAAAAAACCTTTTATTCGTTTCTGTTCGTTCAGATCGTATTGCAGTTTGCAAATTAATTATTGTAATATAAATTATACTTTATCTGTCTATAACAGTTTACTTAAAAAAATAACACTTTATACCGATAAAAGTCTACTAATAGAATAACAATTTCTAGAATTTCTAGAATTTCTTCGAGTCGTAGGATTATTTATTTCACATTGTAGTCTATGTAGATGTATAACATGTATCCTGAAGGGCACTTTTATACGGACTGAAACAAAAATTAAGAAATAGAACTTAATTCGCTGGATACATCGAACAATTATTTCAATACAAAGTACAATTATTTCAGCGAATATCCCGTGTTTTTAACTTTCTCGGATACGATTTCTTTGCGTCCCGTACTCGTTAATCAAGTCGTCCTACATCAAATATCTCAAACAACGAAGGCTCGCTCGAAATTGGTGCCAACGAATTGCTAATAATTTTTCTGCGACACTCGATTCTCTTTCTAACTTTCTTTAACGAATATTCCGATTTATCGCGAAACCTGCGATTCGCGAATAAAAAGACGAAACGAAATTCTTGTATGACTTTTGCGAAGAGAGAGGACTATGAGTAAATGAATAGGAGAAATCAAAGAGACGGAACGAAAGTGTGTATGTTTGAATTGATGTGGCGTGCGATCGTAACCTGTGAGAAGAATCGGAGAAGAGGTGAAAACGTAAACGAGCGATCCTCTGGCACATATTATTACTGTTTCGTCGGTCGATCGATCAAGAGGAAACGGAATTAGAAAGATTGGACGTGCGTGAACGGGTTTCTCGAATTCGAAGATTCCACCCTGTGTATGTATTTCCGAAGCTTCGAAAGAGAGAAAATAATTTTCCGTGTGATGATCGAATTGCTTCGTTCGAGGATTCCTTGATTACGTTTCTGCGTATTTGAGGTATTCTCCATTCTTGAGGTTACTTCTGTGGTGAGATTGATAGAGAGGGAGAGAGAGGGAGAGAGAGAGAGAGAGAGAGAGAGTGAGAGTGAAAGTTTGTATATACACCGTCTGCACTTTGTACGAATATCGCGATCGTCGTTGTTCAGCGATCTTTTTGTTTACTTTCGTCGTTTAATAAAGTGGATTCTTCATGACCTCTTCAGTTCGTGGTGGTGAATATAATTCGAAACATCCCTTTCGGATCCCTCTCTTATTCCATGTTTTTCTACGTTTTGTACATTCTTCGTTCAGCATTGTTGAAAGCGAGGTCGTCTGTCTGTTTAATCTGGAAAGATATTTCGTTGTTGCGGCTGTTCGATGCGAATGCCAATTTAAATCGTAATCGTCAACTATTCCAATATTTTTAGTATGTTCGTGTATTTAATTTAGACCATAAGCTGGCATGCGGGCTAAGACTAAAAAATACGATTGAAACGCAAACGAAGAAGAGCCAAACAAATAGGTCGGAGAAATTTTCACATTTTTTTATTTTTTATTGCTATAATACAATTTGATTGTTGTGTAAAATCTGTTGCAACATACTAAACAAAATGATGGTATCTATGTTTACATCATTACAACATCAAGGAATGAAACACGGAAGCATAGCACGATAGAACAGAACAACAACCCTATAGTGGATGTTAGATTATCTTTATTATTACATCTGTTTTAAAAAGACATAACTTATTTATAAAAAATATGAGGATCAGGGTATCGGAAGTAAAGGGATGATTAGGGAGGAGAAAAGGCAGGATATGATAGGATCGAACAAATTCTCAGTTTATGGAATAGTTAATACTAATAAAACTCAGTACTTTTTACAAGATATAAAAGAATAACAAGATCTATCGTAGTAATTGTGGAGTTTCTCTAACTTGTCGTAGATAACTGTAAATTGGAGCGTGTAACTTATCTATTCGTGTCTCGCGTTTCTCTTCCTCTCGCTTAATACATAGTGAAAAATCGCTGAGTCGCAGAGCGGATATCGTTTAATTTTGAACACAATGATTACACGTTCGTTTAACAATGTTCGATTTCCTTATAATCTCTTTACGTATTACACCGTTTACGTAGTGTACGA
>JACXIM010008863.1:0-5000 GCA_014737505.1 Bombus sibiricus | reverse complement strand
TCCTGAGAGTTGGCATCCGCGCCAGCGTCAAGAAGCCTCTTGGCCGCGTCAGCTCTGGCGTACCTTGCCGCCAGGTGAAGAGACGTTTCGCCACTCTTATCCGTGGTGGCGTTCAAATCAGCGCCCTGTGCAACTAGATCGGCAATCACGGCCGCCGTTCCGTCACTCTCGTCCTCCTCTTCCCCGGTATCTAATCCTCCACCTCGTACAGCAGCGACCATCAATGGTGTCATTCCACAAGGTCCTCTGGCGTCCACGTCTTGGCCATGTTCAAGACTAGGCGGTGTCAAAACTCCGGCGTCCGGTCTACGAATCTCCGCGGCGTCCAAATGCTGCTGAGTCCACATTCGAGGCTCCGTTTCCTCGTAATCCGTAATGGCGGTGTGATCGCTGGCGTATCCAGGTTCTATCGCCCTCATCCTCTTCGAAGGTGGTAAATCTGACTCGTCGTCCGACCATTGTTGAGCTCGTCCATTCCCTACATCAAGGTCCATGCAATTCACCGATGGTTGTTTGTTCAAGTTTCTCATTTCTTGACCATCTGGACCTCGTCTTCTCGATCTACGACGCTGTCCGCTTCCACTGTTGGTGCGTAAAAAACCTTCTGGGAACCAAGTGACACCCACTGCTCGTTTTCTTTGCGCCGTGACCAGCACACCGACCAACAATCCTCCAAGTACCACGATCACGATACCGATGAAAACGTACTTGTAGTTGGTTGGAGCGTCCGGGTACTCTGGACCCTGTGGGCCCACGACCCCTCGGACCTGTTCGATCGGGAAGTTGCGAGATAAGGAGTGTTTGGACGCGGTGGCTGCCAGATATTCTGCCGCCTCGTTGGCTGATGGGAAACACACTGCTCCTTGAGTAACGGTACATTTTCTGTTGTCGATCTCCAAATAGGCGATTACACCGCTTTGCGTGTTGGTGTAGATGGTGGTCGGTCGACCAAAGAAGTTGGTGCGCACACCGGGGTCTCTTTCTCTCTTCCAGGGATATATCATGTCGTTGCCGAGTTCGTCTTGCTTTACTCTTAAAGTGGTTCTTAATTCGTGACCGATGTCTCTGAGAAATGCGACCACGTTGGAGCGGAATGTCTGCATGTCCATCCTTACCACTACTGAAATCACACCTTCAGCCAACGATGGCGGTTCCCTGTCACAATCCAGACCGTCCCAGTTACATTCCTCGTTGTTGCAGCCATAATCGCAGTGCCCGTTGGCGTAGTGTTTGCGACAGTAAGCGTCATAGATAGGACTGTAGAAATGAGAAAAGGGATCGAACATGATTGTTATATTATTATTACGATAAGACAGATGTACGCGTACACGTATCTGCTGAATGATATTGTAATACTTACTTGCACGGTGCCAATTTCCTTTCGCAGTCCCTTCCATCGAACAAACACTGGGCATTGTTGCAAACCTCGTCGCAAACGTCGTTCATGAAAACGTCCCAACAGTTGATAGGAGCAGTGCAATTACGCCACGGATTAATACCCAAGGAACAGTCATTTCCGTCGAAGTTGCAAGCGTATCTGTTACATTCCTCGTCACAATGGTGGTTACCAGACTTCTCCTCGCATCTGTTCTCAATGCATTTTTTTCTCTCCAATTCCAAATCAAGATCATACGCGTTCATGGTTTTCGGGATGTTCGAGCTCGGACTGCCAAAGATACCCCCTCCGTAGTTAGGATCGTAAATTTCGCAGTTCTTGCCGGTCCACTTGGGCGGGCAATCGCAAGCGTAATCGCCAAGAAGGTTTTTGCAAACGGCATTGGACTGTTGGCACGGATTACTGGCGCATTCGTCTCTGGCGTCTATCTCGCAGTGTGTTCCGGTCGTTCCAGGGGGACAATAACATCTGTATCCAACGTCGGTTTCGGCCACTCTGCAAGTACCGCCATTCAAGCAAGGCTCTCTGTCGCAATAGGAGCCGGCGAATTCGCAATTGTTTCCGTAATAGTCACTAGGGCAGAGACATGTGTGTCCAGCTTGCTTCGCGGTGCAAACGCCTCCATTTTGACACGGTGAGCTGTCGCAGAAGTTCACTTTCACCTCGCAGTGGCGTCCCATGTAGCCAGGTTTGCAGTTGCAGTGATAGTTGTTGACTAATTGCACACAATCCTGAGTCCCTGGCGAAGAACAAGGATTGGACAAACACTCGTTGATATCACCCTCGCATCTAGGTCCCACGAAGCCTGGAGGACATTTGCATTCGAATCCGCCGACTTTGTCGGTACAGGTACCATTGTTGTGGCACGTGCCGACAGCACAGTCGTCCACGTTCAGCTCGCATATGAAGCCTAAAGTACCAGGAGGGCAGGAGCAACTGAAGTTACTGATCAGATCGTGACACGTGCCGCCGTTCTGGCAAGGATTAGGCCTGCAATCGTCCACGTTAAGCTCGCAATTCTGCCCTTGGAAACCTTTCGTACACTGACACTGATAAGATCCAACGAGATCCTTGCAAGTAGCACCGTTTTGACACGGGGCAGAGTCACACTCGTTGACTTCTTCTTGACAATAGGAACCTGTGTATCCTTCTAGGCAGTGACAACGGTGACTATTACCTATGTCCTCGCAAGTACCGTTATTACACAGGTTTTTCTCCGGCACCCCTTTCCTTATAGCCGCGTCTTTGCAAGAGACCATCTCAACGTCGCAGACTTTACCGGTCCAGCCAGGAGAACAATTACATTGGTACTTATTTTTGTGCTGGACGCAGGTGGCCTGGTTCTCGCAAGGATTATCCGCACACCAATCGACATACTGATCGCATCTGGCTCCTGTATATCCGTAAGGGCAGTGGCAAGTGTAATACTGAACGTGGTCGTGACAGGTGGCTCCATTCAGACAGGGCAAACTGTCGCATTCGTTGATACGATACTGGCAGTTTGAACCGGTGTAACCAGGTTTGCAGACACAGGTATAGTTGTTGATGCCGTCGATGCATTTACCGCCATTCATGCAGCTACTGTCGGTGCAATCTTCGTCGTTGGTTTGACAATTAATACCGGAGAAACCGAGTTGACATTGACAAGTGTACGAGTTTACGTATTCTTTGCAGATTGCACCGTTTTGACATGGTTGTGACAAACATTCGTCTACATCGATCTCGCAGTGTTTGCCACTGAAACCATCTACGCAGAGGCAGGTATAGTCGCCGATACCGTCCAAACAAGTGCCGCCATTCTGACAGGGAACTGGAAATGATAAATTGACATTGCTTAGATTGTCGTGTACTTGGACGATTAATATACATATTATTATAAATATACACTTATATATGATATATAGTATTATAAATATGTAATACTATAACCAATGTAATGATATAAGGTTAATGCTTGATACTTACAGGAAGCGCAGTCATCGGTGTTAATGATACAATCCCGACCTTCGTAGCCCTTTGCACAAAGGCACTGGTACGAACCATTGGTGTTTCTGCAGGTAGCGCCGTTTCTGCATGGAGAGGTCATTACACACTCGTCGACGTCCTCGTCGCAGAGTCTGCCAGTGTAACCGACCGTGCATGTGCAGGCGAAATCGAGGAAATTTGAGGATGGTGAACATTTGGCGCCATGAAGACATCTGTGATTCGAAAGCAAAGATAACAGGTGGTACGTTATAACGATAAGAGGATAATAGGATAATAGGATAACAGAATAATAGGATAATAGATTATAAAACATTTTTTTTTTTCTTTTTTTTCAAATATACGCGTCGGATAATCGTTCGACTCTACACTTTTATACCAGTTATTTCTTGAAAAATCGTTCATATGCATAACTGATTAAGAAAATATCTTGCCGCTTGGCCGTTTTTTCATATTATTCCAAGGTTTCGTACCGCACTCCAATTTCATTCAAGGGATAGTTTTGCCGAGAGAAATTTATGAAAATCGGCTACCTTTAGACAAGGAGGTTGCTACCGTTATGCAAAGAAGAATCTCGTGTCGTTTGCAGGAAAGAAGGTGGGAAAATTTAGTGAAGTGAAACAGTGAAATTCGTACTTGTTAGGTGAACAAGGATCTAGCTTGTCCTCGCAGTTTCTCCCCGTGTGTGGCAATTCGCAAACGCATTTATAATCGTTGACGAGGTCGATGCAAGAACCGCCGTTCTGGCAAGGATTGTCCGCGCAATCGTCGATATTTGTCTCGCAATTAGTACCAGCGTATCCAGCTAGGCACTTGCAGCTGTATCCATTCAGATGGTCGTTGCAAGTGCCACCGTGTTGACAAGGATTCGAGCCGCATTCGTCGATGTCCGCCTCGCATCTCTTGCCTCCGTAACCGGGCAAACAGTGGCAGATAAACTGGTTGACACCGTCCTCGCAAGTGCCACCGTTCACGCAAGGATTGCTGGCGCATTCGTCCACGTCGCTTAAACATCTAGCGTCGTAGTAACCGCGAGGACAATCGCACCGGAAGCCATTTATCAAATCTATGCACCGTCCACCGTTGGCGCAGGGATTGCTGGCGCACTCGTTGATATCCGTTTCACAGTGTTGACCGGTGAATCCCGGCTCGCACTCGCACGAGTATCTGAAAGAAAACATACCGTGTCCACTGAGGATACGATTAACTCTTACCGTCCACCGTTTATTTCGCTAGAAATTCTGAAACACGCAACGTCGACACGTTTCGCGAGGATACTTTTAACACGTTGACTGCCATCACACCCGTATTCGGGTGTCAGTAAAGTTTCTGGTCAGGCCACGAAACCCATATTCGGGTGTCGCTTATTTCGCTACTTGCGAAGGATCGTCATAGGTATTTGATATACGTAAAAGATATTCTATAATAATAAAACTGTTGAATTGTTATAAAAGTAATACGAAAATGGTTTATTAAAAAAATTATTTAGCATGTAAAACTTTAAAGCATTCTATACATAGCTGAGGTTGGTCGGGACAATTTGGTCAATAAGTTGTTGTTTTCTTCAAATTCTTTTGTGCCTTTGTTCGGTCCATTCGACGTCTTTTATTTGCATAACATA
>JACXIM010008862.1:0-28395 GCA_014737505.1 Bombus sibiricus | reverse complement strand
GACGTTTCGTACTTTAAGTTTAAAGAGTTTTCCCTTATATTGCACGGGATTAGTTACGTGGCGAATGATCGTAAACGTTGCGTGATTGAAGCGCGTTCGAGTGCTCGGAATAGTTTCCCCCTGACTCTTTGATGTAGTTTCTTTAGGAAGCTAGAAATACGCGGGATTTTGGACAAGAGTAACGTCCAACTGATTATTCAAATTTCCTCTTATTAGATTGTGCTTAGGTTGGGCTTAGGTATTAGATTGCAGGTAATATCTTTTCCATAGAATAGCACATGTATTTTTTTAATAGAATTTTTATCGCTATTGGTATTGGAAGAAATTGTCTAGGTATTTTCAGACACAAGAAATGATTCGTATTTTCCTGGAACGAATAACAGAATGGTGGTACAGCTCGTCGTATGCAAAGATTTACAACAACACAGACTTACGCACCTTTGGCGACAACCCTGCCACCAGACGCATTGCTCTTTTATATCGTTCGATAAATACTCGCAACGTACGCACGGCCAGTAAATTCGCCCAACGTAAGAAACACCAGGGTTGTAACCGGAATCGTGGTTGATATACGAGTTGGGTAAAAGTCGCCGCGAGGTTCGAGAGGGTTTGTCCGCGACACTGCATATGCAAACATCGGGTTAAACGGGATGGCGTGCGCTGCCAGAGGGGGCAGAATGTCGAGGGATGTCGACAAATTAAAAGTGATTCATTTTATTTTGCCGGAACTCGACATTAATCTTGCCGCGTACAGGTTGAAAGAAGTTGCCAACACACGGTAAGCAGATTTCCCTCCCAGCAGCTTTTATCGTTCGAATGGTATTAACTTAAAACCATGAAAAATTTCTATTTTCACTGGAATTTCGGCTGCAATTTTTGTTCGCCGCGCGCGACACACAGTTATTATTTGTTCAATTAAATTTCCTTGCGTTCTCTTGCATTTGCGTGTTATTTTGCTTCGAATTTGTACGTGAATCGATTTGCACGAATTACTTCTGGAAGCATTTCGGGTTTGTTGCAACAGATAAAGAAGTCGTGTTCGTATTGTCGTGTTTGCGCGATAGTTGTTTCATAGGGGTATGAAATTGATTTATGAAAAAATAGCTATGTGTACGTGTATGTATATGTATATTATGATTGATCAGATTGTATGGTTTGATAAAAAAGGTCGAAGTTTTATGGTTGAAGATTCTCAACGGTAGAACCTACGAATCCGTCAAAATTACTCATTTGGGATTTTATTTCTTGCAGATATTCTCTCCAGAAGTAATATTGAATTATCTTCAAATACAGTTTACGTTTAAATTTATGTTTAGTTTATGTATATAATTAAGTTTTTTAAAGAAATAATATTAATAATTTATACAAAGTTCCGGCTTTTTATCGTAGGGTATTTTTAAAACGAATTAATGCTTCGTGCATTGAAACAGGTTTAATTTTGAAGTCCCGTACAATCGAATTAAGTCACCGTATCGATTAATCGACAAATTACAGCCATCGCGAATATTTCAGAAAATACTCGGTCGCTGAAACCGTCGTTAAATAATTCGGCTGACATATTTTTCGATTATAACATTGTTCTTCTCAAAATGAAGCAAATCGATCGATCGGGCATTAAAAATCCGACTGATTCGACAAAAGCGTCCTTCAAAATTCTCCAACGTGCCAATTCTCCCGTTAAAAATGCACCGAACCGTTGTGTCAGTCGAGACAATGAACGAAGCTGAACGATCGGTCGGAGACAAAAACGAGGGGGCGTTTTCAATTAATTAAGCCCGTTCGTTTGAAAAATCCATCGTCAAGGGGGCGGAGCGGTGTCAAACGAGCGCGTTATGGGATCGTTTATTCGCGTTCGACAAAAAGAGAAAAAATAGAAAAAAGATTTTTTTAATTAGAAAGAGGAAAAAGAGTGACAGAACGGCGAAGCGAACAAAATCGAAATAAAGTTGGCTAATTTGTCGTCCGTCCGGCTCACGCACCACCCGTTAAGCGTCGCTTTTCTCGCGCGCCCGTGCACGATGCATCGCCAGCGTCCGCCATCTCCGTTTCGGCTCGTATATCAGCCAAGACAGCGGGTGAATTTAACACAACGGTAAATAGAACGATAAACAAAAATAAGAACGACATAGCGGCTACGTCGGCCGCTTAATTTTACTGCCTCCAATTTATTCTGACGACTTTTATTCCCCTCTTCTCCTCATCCTTCTCTTCCACCTACCATTTCGCTTCTTTTTTTTCCATGCTGGATTTTAACGCCTCGCCCAAAACGCGTGTCGCGATTTTCACGCTCCACACTAGCGATTTATTCGTTTTTATTATTCCGTTATTTATATTTTTTTTCTCTTCCTCTCGATTTCCTAAATTGTTGTTTATCACTTTTGTGGATTACGGTCTATGTGGCAGAATTTTTTAGATTTTTAAACCTGAAATGATATTATTGAGGTCTTTCGTGGGCGCAGGATATTAGTTATTATATTGCAAAATAATTGCGAACAAAAGGATTCTTCTTTCTTCTATGGTCAGTTGAATTTTATGAACTGAAGCTACGTGCTTGAAAGTGCTTTAACAAATTTTTGCAGAATTCCAAATGTACGAAAATTTAGCCAGTGTGACGGGTACGTGGTGGTCCAATGAAGCAACTGCCAATCCAGGATTAAGATTACTATTTGTTTTTAGAGGCTTATACGATTTTAGAGTATTTTAGATGGTTCTGGGATTTGGAGAATTGATGGAATTATTTTTGCAAGATATTACGTTCCCTTGTTGCAGTGCAATTGGTGTCATACACGATATTGTACGACAGTATTATTCGTGATACAATAGATGCTACGATGTTGTAAACTGTGTAATATTACAGTAGAGTCGTTATATGATGTTAAATTGGTGTATATGAAATTGGTGTTCCAAAATCGTTTCTAAAGTTTCAATTTGACGAATAACGCGCAATAAATTTCCTCGTATGGATAATTGTTGTTAGCTACGTTCAAAAGCGAGAGTAATAAGGTTTATTAATATAAATATCAGAAACTTAATTATCTATTACAAATAATTAGAATATTCTCGTGACTTTTTATACATATGTGTATAAAATTGTATGAAATTTCTGTTTCTGTTTAATCATAAAGTAACATTAAAATCAGAAAATCAGCAAAAACATACTAATCAAAGTTCCCTGCTGATTATATATAATTTTATATATTATATATGAATATCTGATCTTTGGTCAATAAATCAACATATATATTTAATGATCAACGATCAAACATTATTTCTCTTGTTATAAATAAATACTTCCATCATATATATAGAGGAAAAGTTAAGTAGAATAAAATAAAATCAAATAACGAGGATTAAATATAAATTACAGACATTTACTCCAAAAATATTGTCCAGAATTACATGTTCCATTTCCATCAAACGATACGAAAAACATTTTATCTCCCAAACCCTTCCAACCTTCTCGATTCTCCAGGCTCCTCAAGTCACAGGAGATTCCATCTTCGATAGAAACAGACAGACAGAAACAGCGTTCAAAATACAAGCGAGATGAAAGTGTACCGAATCGCGAAGCAAACAATCGCGTTCGGTCAAGGTAAATAAACCAAACTCCTCAGAGGATTTCCTCTCGTCCCTCTCACCCACCCTCTTTGTCAAAAAAACAGTCAAAGAAAGGGAGCGAAGAAGAATGTGAAATATCAAAGGGAAGCAGGAAACAGAAGAGGAAACAGCTCGAAGTAATTCAAGAATACGTTGCGACCAAAATCCTCCCTCGAAACTTTACGATCTTCTTTTCTCTTTTTTCTTTGCCGCGAACAAAACCACCGACTGGCTGGCATTCCTTGCACGTTGTTTCGCTAATTGTAACTCCGTCGCCGCCCTTTGTTTCCACCATATTTTCACGGAGAATGAGAATTTTTGCTCAGCCTCTACTTCTTCTTTTCCAGCCTCTTCTCCGTCAACCCTTTTCTCGTCCCTGTTCCTTTGCTTTCCCTGTTTCTTGCTTTGTCTTCGCGGAGGCGCGCGCGAAATTGGGGACATTTTCCGCGCCACCGTGAACACTCGCGAAATTAAAGTGGCCACACGCCTCCTTCCTTTCTCTTTTCCCTTCTTCTTTCCTGATGCTCTTCCTCTCTTTAGGAAACGTGGCCTCCGCGATAGCAACGTAGCCGCGTGACGGAAATTTATGACGGGAGATGCTCGGCGAAAATACGCGCGTACGACGTTCAGCCAGGTTTTCTTCTCTTTATTCTTGTCGGCCGTGCACCGAGCACCGCAGAGAAATAATTTTGGTATGCTAGGAGGTGTAGCGAGACCGTTCTTGACGATGTTGCACGTTGGAATTTATGTTAGGCTCGCGTCTTGCTTCCTTCTTTTTTTTATTACTGCGTTTTACAATTTAACCAGAGGAACTTGTTCCAGCTTTGTTCGTGTCTCTCAGCTTGAAAGTTTCGCGTAATATGTTGTAATAAAATACAGGTGGTGGTACGATATGATGATGGAATGATCTGCTGCTACGTAAGCGAAGAATACGAGGGAGGCCTCCGTGGAGTGATCTTGAACCTTGTTCCTTCGACTCGTATTATACTAAACAAATAATGCACTGGTGTATCGAATGCATCAAGTTTGGTATTACATTTTCTCTGAGCATGAGCTTGCTCTCTTATATGATATTCTGAGGTACTATGATCTACATCGAGGTATAATGCAGTTAAAATGTAACGCTTATAACGCTTAAATTCTAATATATTATACTATTTTCCAAAACTTCTAGGTGGATTTAATATAATTCAAATTTTGCGCGGTCTTTAACAATTTCTTCTTTGTCGAATAATTTCTTAACAGATTCATTTAGTACTGGACAACTGTTCTGTTTATAATACTTTAGGACACCTAATTTATGTTATTCATTTCTTTCTTTTTTTTATTTTTTAGAATTTTTTATTTTTACCTGCCTGGTCATTTCCAAAAATTAACGAACGAGGGAAATACCACGGATGAGTAACGACGAGAGTATCATCTTTAAATATTGTCCATGAAATGACAGGTGAAAACATTGTCTACCAAACACATTTCAATATTATCGCAAAGACTAATAACGCGAATGGCCCGAAACTCTCGCGCACCACCGTATTTGATTACGCGAAAGCAAACGGAGAATATCATTGAGTTATTGTCGTTCTGTTAACAACAAACTCCCATTGTACAGGGATCGTTGGTGAAATTTATATATGACTCTCCTGACGTTTGCGGAGCCGCAAGTTAGCCTCAGAAGGGACCAGATGCACTGGCGTTTCCAAGAGGAACAACTTGTTTCTCTTTTTCGCGCTTCTGGAAATTAATAAAATTAGTTTCTCGAATAAAGGACGCTCTCGAATAACCTGAGTGGATAACGAGTTTCTCGTGTCGAATTCGGACACTATATAAATATGTCGGGTTGGCGTTGGATTTTGGGCGTTTGACGAATCTTCACTCGAATTGGCCATCGTGGTTATGTATTCTAGCTGATCTTTATTGGTACAGATGTGATTATTACAAGAGTTAACAAGTAATAGCGGCGATCCGACAAACGAAATGTCGATGACAATGAGTTTAGATTCGATAACGAATTCACAGTCAACGGGATGACGTGTGAAAGGTGATACACGATCCTGGCGTGACTCGACGTACAAGTAGAACTTATCTGAATGAACTGACTCGCAGTCCAAGTGGAACTGCCCTTATATACTTCTCTCTATACCTTTCGGGTCAATTTTTGTTTTTAAGGAGAGCTATATAATTATTCCATATCTTTATTAGGTACACGTCCCTCCCGTGACCGTAACTACGTTCAATGACCCATTATATCACTTCGAGCCCAAGCCCACTGTAATAAACCTCGGGCACCATACTCGGATTAGAACATTACAACAATTTCTCGGTTTTATTATTTAATTGTAGCTGTAATAAAAGTCTGGACTAAAGTATTGGGGGTTTTCCTCAACATTCCAAAAGAGAGGTCCCGATGACCTTTCATCTCTGACAAATATATATGGAGCACATATTCAATGGAAATACAATTACTAAATAATAATTCAATTCAATTAATAAATATATATTTTCGGGACTAACGAATAAAACGTGACGAAGAAAACTGGAAGGAAAAAGGTGCGAGTCGTACAGGAAAGGAAGATATTCACGATGGTGAATTCGTAATTGTATTTCCATTGAATTTACCGACGATGAAGTAATTAAATGCCATTTCTTGCCAGCGGAAATGCGGTTAACACAGCTGACTCGCGAGAAGAGATATCAAGTTTCAGAATGATATGACGTTATTTCGAGGCTAATGTAGGTCGTGAAAAAGTTGCGGAAGTCCTCAGCAGATTATTATGTTCTCTTATGGTATACAGTTGATATATATGAGCTTTTGTATGAGTTGTATTTATCTTAGGTTTTGATCGAGTTGATATTTAGCGCTTCGTTGATTAGTAATATTTCTTAGGAGAATATGTTTTCTTCGAAATAGATAGGTTTGGGAAATTTCATCGAGATTCGTTTGTAGAGAATTTGCGATACAAAGTGAAGTACAGTGCGATGAGAATTAATTTGGAAAATATTCCCTTTGTTTTGGTTTTCTGGTTTTTTCGTTTCTAATGTTTCTAATGAATAGATTTTATTTATCCCTTTCGAATTCACACTTTTGGACGATTATAGGAGAAATTTCAATTGAAAACACATCTTTCCTAGTGTTTTTATTTTTTATTTTATTGAAATGCAAGGGCTATTTTACCTTAAAATAAATATAGTTATTAATTATAACTACATACTAGCTGCTCTTACTCTTATTAATTCCGATAACAACAGCAGGCAATGTTTGGATAGCTGAAATTGAACAACATTTTCCATCGAAATTCTGTTAAATTATATGTCAATTTAGACAAAACACACGGCCCTGTACAACTTCAGAATACGCGTTCGTATAACCGAAAGTACACCTTAACAACGTAATTCGGATAATGGAGACTCATTTATGAGTTCATAGTGACTGACGCTAAACAAAATATGGTTCGTATAAACGAGCCGAAGATAAGCGAAATTGCGCTGTACTTACTCAATTTTATGAATTAAATTTTCTTAAAAGTGGCGCATGTGTGTGGAATAATGGTTGAATAATGGCATAAAGCGCGAAAGAAGCCATGAACCTAGAAAAGCGGCATCGAACTAATTCCTATCAGCGGAGCACGGCGTAGCCAAAGCAATTTCCTGAAACTTCCCTCTGGAGAAATGCCTCTAGAGCTTCTTAAGTTTCCCAAGAGGAAATACCTAGTAATTTTCACGTTGCCGGTAAATTTCGTTTCCCGTTTCTCGTTATCGTCTCGTTTAAGCTTTTCGTTTCGCGCGTCGTTCAATATCCTATAGCATCAATGATAACCGTCTTTCGTAGGTACAATGGAATCGCGTATCTTACTGTTCCACGTTAGCATCCTTTTAGTCGAGAAAAAAGAAAAAAAGAAAGAGGAGACACATAATTTTTATCGAACGGTTCGTTCTGATCGATTTAACAGAACCCCAATTGATCTTGCGATAATTCTTTCTGTTACAGATTCCCGACCTGCTCTGATATTATATCTAACTTTTATTACCAATCGTTGGACAGTACAGGTATGCTGTTTCGAAAATTATAATTAGTATTCTAGTTAATAAAACGTGGAATAATGATAATAATTAAATGTATATAAAATTGGTGAATATTTGACGAAATATTTGGAAAGGATATTATTCTTATTTCGTACAAAATATGATCGTGTTGCTTTGCGTCTCTTCCTGTTCCTGATACGAGAAATATCTTTCAGATTAGTCGTCTTAAGACACAAATATTTTAACCCTTTGCACTCCTATGTCGAGTGTGACTCGACATCAGTTTTTATCACAGGAGCTCCTTCCTCGAGTCCCACTCGACATTCCTTCAATCCCACCTTTTTTGTGAAACGTGCGAAAGAAAACCAGGATTATATCCTGGAAATTGTTTCAAGATATATCATACATTTAATTATTACAAAATACAACAATAGTGTGAATAAAACTGGTATTTAAGTGAATTTGTTTCTTCCTTTATTTATTTAAATTGTCTTATTTTTTAGTTAAAGTAAAGTTCAAATAAAACACTTAAAAGCGTTGGGAGTTGCCGCTAACGAAATTGAAATAAAATTCGGAGTGCAAAGGGTTAATACCTTTTAAAGAGTATACCTTACGAAGAAAGGTACGTGTACAACGTGTGAGAAAATATCTAATTTTATTTTAGAAAACCGTCGATCTTCGAAACTTGAAAAAAAGACCATCGGGGGAGAAAATTATAAAACACAATGTTGGCCATTACTTTGTCATAATCTTTTCCTACCAATAAGAGTAACTACGACATTTAGATTCATCAAAAATAGAAGAGACTCTGTATACAAGAAATTTCTACATAGAAAAAATCCCTATACGCGAGAAATCACGGGAAAGCAACAAATTTTTTGCCACGGTAAATCACTCGCTGCGTAGAAAATCCGTCGCGGTAAAAAATTACAAAGAACAACCAACACCGCGGAAGGTCTCGATTTCTGCAAAGCACAATACATTTTATTGGATTTTCCAACGAAAATCCTTTGATCGTTCACGCAGACTGCACATTTATTACTGTAGATACGGAAAATATTAATTCCACGTATAAAACAGCAACGAATCGTCGTGTCGGGACGAAACGATTCTTCGAACACACGATCGAATCTCATTTCTCGCGGCGACCGAGTAAAGAGGATTTATCGAATTTCACGTTTCACGAGAAATTTATTCGAAGCCAACGACCACGGTCGCGAGCTGCTGGAGTTACGGTGGTTGGCTGTCGTCGATTATTAAGTACAGCAAAAAGCTTTGTGCTCCCTTTTCCTTCGCAAATCGTAGGAATACCAATGACAGAGCCTCGTGGCAACGAGATTCTAAACGAAGAAAATCACCGTGGCACGCACAAAAAGCGTTGTTACATTTGATTGTTTGTAACGGAAAAAATGGGTGGTACTCTGTCTTTATGGAATTACCCAGCATTAAAGAATACGTGATGTCATGAATATAATTTTAGACGTTAAAACGGCGAAGAAAGTTCCTGTAGAAAAATATCCTTTGAGATTTATTTTCTATATTATAAACAGTTTCATTTGACGCTGGAAATAATATCAATGGTATCAATGAATCAACTGAATTGAACTCAATGAATCTTTTTTTCTATTTTACTCATATTTCTTACTTTAATATGACAGTGGAAATCTCGTGTGACGCATGTCACAAAAATTACAACACAAATAACACGAGACGATTCTTAATAAACGTTGAATAAGTTTTAGCCATTTTTATCGATTAATAATTTTTACCTATTTTTATAGATCACGACAGAATCGACTGTGAATAAGGTTACAAATTTTCCAAACCGTACAATACTCGTACTTTCGAAATATCCGGCGAAACAAAAGCTGAAACCGGCTGATGGCTGATAAAAGAGCTCGCCGGGTATGTAGGATAAAAGGATGGCTAGGGAAACCAGATCGATATTTCGAGACTCGATATTTCGACCGTCTGCCTCCGCGTGAAAAACTTTTCATATTGAGACGAATGGATCAGTGATCGGTAACGTTTCTTTCCAAACAGCAGACAAAGTTATCTGCGGAATGTGATGAATGTCTGAAATGTCATTTTTGCTAGTTTATTTTCTGAAATGCGCCGGCTTGAATTGGTTGAATTTTTGAACCAGGCTTCAGATGAAACGTTTTTCTTACGTTCGATTTTCCTTACGATCGCGATCAGTAGATTTTTCAATGGTCTGATGTAAAAGGCCGTGTTTTTACGTATCGGCGAGAGTTTTGTCGCATCGTTTTACGCTGCATTATAGTTCATTCGATCAGCTGTTTATTTTTTTTACCCAGAAGAACGTGACGATACGTTTTAACAGCTTCTAGTTGTGAAACGTGATGCTATATCGATATTAATTTTGACCTCCTATAGTTTTTAACTTCCCATAGCGTGACGTATTTTAATCGGTGATCGTTAGATTGCGAATCTTTATGCAAATTTATATTTTTCAGGATGCAATTTAAAAAGTAGTATTTAGATGGATATTCGTTTTTCTGGTTAAAAATGATAAAGAATATTTCATTTTAACGCTACATCGATACCTTTTTAATCTTCCATAATGTGACGTATTTTAATCGGTGATCGTTAGATTGCGAATTTTTATGCAAATTTATATTTTTCAGAATGTAATTTCAAAAGTAGTATTTAGATGGATATTCGTTTTACTGGTTAAAAATGATAAAGAGCACTTCATTTTGACGCTACATCGAGACCCTTTTAATTTTCTATAATGTGACGTATTTTAATCGGTGATCGTTAGATTGCGAATTTTTATGCAAATCTATACTTTTCAGGATACAATTTAAAATATAGGATTTGGATGGTATATTCATTTTACTGATTAAGTATGATAACGAATACGTTATTTTAGGTACTTTATGCGCGTACATAATATATCATATGCATTCTATGCATTTTTACATTTTTACATTCTTCACAAGTCCATAAAAATTCGCGGTCTGATTGTCAAATTCTATGCAAATTCAGCGAGTGTTGCATGTAATATCGTTTCCGATGGTCGGGCAACTTGTAAACTATATGTCAAATTTTATAAACCAAAACAGAATAAGTCCGTATTTATCGTCTATCGCGAGATTGAAGCAACTTGTCAGAGTCGACGAAAGCTATGCTGACGACTAACGTAATTTAGAAGGGGCGCCATAACCGGCGGGAATAAACAGAAGACGAAGTTGTTGGAAGAACAGATCAGCGTGGTGAACCACCTCTTTCGACCTAACGTTTTCAAAGACCCGAAAACCGAGCGGGTTAACCAGTGAAATTCGAGGATGATAAAGATAACGAGGAAAGAGAGAAAAGCAAGATGCTTCGACTAGTTGTAATTTGTTTCTTTGCGTCCCATAGCGCGGCAATTTGGCTTCGAATTAACGGAAATCCTCGGATCGGGAATGAAAGAAGGAACGCACGGCTGGATGTCATAAAGGTAGGAGAAAAGAAAAAGAGCAGAGACGTGGAAAAAGTTGCCTTTGAAAAGAATGGATAGCTACTAGAAGACTTTTACTGGCTTTAATCCTTTGTCATTTTATATCGAATCGAATTCGATATCAATTTCGTTCTCTTTGTCGTTTGAAGTTGACGCGACCAGCTCGTTATTTCATTTTACGATTGCAATTTTCCAAATTGATTAATCCTTTGAGAATTGATCGTATTATGTGTTATTAGTGCGTATATGCGTGTAGTTTCTTGCTTAAATTTGTCGATATTGTTCCCTGAGAATCGAGAGGTTTTTTAATATACGTGGCGAATACAACTTTCACGAATGTCAACTATGTTATTAAATATTAGGTTGTCCGAAAAGTTTCTTTCGTTTTATAAAGAAATAATAGACGCACAATGTTTTTTGTTTTATATTAGTTTATAGAATTATGCACGAATATAAGAATAGAAATAGAACGAAATGGATCATACCTAATTCAATAAAATAATATAAAACAGAAATTGTTGTTCATCTATTATCACCTTATGAAACGAAAGAAATTTTTCGGACAACCTAATAGTTGGTCGTGTGGTATAACACGTAAAATATGGAGATGAACGCGACTGTATATTGTAAAGAGCATATTTGCATATTCTTAACATACGATCATTCGGTATTTAAGGACGTATATCGTAATATTTCTTACAATAATAACAAAATATTTCTTCTACATTATATGCGAAATTTGCATACAGTGATTTAGTTAGATTAGAAGAATCGGACATTAAGAAACAATTGATTTTAAAAGCTAGTTAAAAGATATCTTAAATTTAATTTTTTTTCTTTGTTTAATTTTTTCCTTTTTATTTTTTTTTTTGTTTTTTTTTTATTTAATTTGTACTTTACAATTTGTGCAGCTGATCATTAAATTCAATATTATAGGACTTGTCGTGTGAATGGAAAGAAAGGATAAGAGACAGTTTACAAGTTTTTAAGCTTTCATTAGTTTTTATTCACTAACAGTCTTAACTAAGAATATACAATTCAGTACTAATATATACAGAAAAATACAAATATCTACATAAAACTGTATATACAACCATATATACAAAACCATACATACAAAACCATGCACACAAAACCATACATACAAGAATTATTATACATGGGAAAAAAGAGTCTGGCAAGAGTAGCAATTATTGGGGATCCAGGTATCCCAACTCCAGCCAGTATTCTGCCATATCTCTTGCGGATTCTCCCGGCTCCCGATCCAGCAACAACCTTGCTGTTATTGCTTCTCCTGGAGAAGGATCGATGTTGACTAGGCTCCCTGTCCGTCTCAACATGGTAAATTGGGCCACTCGATGTCTCTTGCCTTGGTTCGGTTGGTCTCGTACACCTGGCAGGACGATTTTTCTAGCCCACGGTGCCATTTTTGCCAAATTCTGTGGCAACAACCGTATTGTACTGAGACATTGCTCGCTTTCTAACCCCCAATCGATTAGAAAAACGATGTAGCCAGTCATGGTCCGTTCCAAAAGGATGGCTCTTTCCCAAGCGCTAGCATCCTTAAAATCTGCTAGCACGGCGACCAGCATGCCTGCTCTCAAGCTTTTCGCCTTGGGCAAGTACTCCATGGGACGCTCCATCATCTCCAAATTGAGTGTTTGGGTGATCTTCGGACATCCAGCCAAACGGACCCACATGGTGGTAAGTGATTCGACTCGAACCACCCGGACAGGAACTCCTTCTCGGAACCGATCGTTCGTACGTTGCAATATTTCCATGTTGCACAAGTCTTCGAAAAAATTTCGAATGTCAATGTTTGACTGTACTGATCTCCCTAGTTTACGTGTCTAGGTGAGACGATGCTCTGGCTCCGCCGGGAATTGGAACCCCTTTATATACCTGGGGGGGCTACACCAGCGACCTCGATTATTTATTCGATCATCGTTTGAACTAAACTTTCGTCGAACTTCGTTAAACATCGTTTGAACTTTTCCATTTGTCTTGTTTCACACTTTTCTTGTCCTCGCAATGTTTTATAACAGTATCAACAATATATACAGGCAGAATATATAGTCTGTTTTTGATACGCCAGTGTCAGATATCAATTGTTGCTTTCCGTTAAAATAAATATGCCATTATTATATGCTCTTTTTAACATGCCGAATCGCATCCTTACAATATTTTAAAATAGAAATATTTTAGAAGAAAATAGAAAACAAAGAACAATTTGTTACAATTCCGAAACAGACTCGGATCACTATAATATACAAAATATGAAATGAAAAAATTGCATATAATTTTTTATAGAATTATCTGATATAAAATATAAAATAATGTGGTATAAAAATAACATGGAATTACGATAAATAATCTCGTAAAATACAAACTGTACATTATTGGGAAAAAGTGTTTCAGATAGAACTTGTCCTATTTCGAGAGGGCCATCTGATCATGGTCGCAGATCTTTTCTAGGTGGATGCACCTCCGAGACTCGAGGATCGTCTTTGTTTTTATAAATAGTACGATACATCTTTTAGACGCGATTCGATGCAGTTTTTAATTCTCTACAGAAGAGTATACAAGTACTTGATTTGAAAAATGATTAGTTTAACCCGTTGGCCTATAACCACGAGCGGGACTCGTGGTAAGGGATTTGTGCCATAACCGAAAACCACGAATCTGACTCGTGGTAATTTACAAATTGCCAGTGATTCATTATCCACTTTGAAATAATAAATTGTTTTTGTTAACTGATCAATTGATTATGATTACGCCCTAGACGTCTTAAAAATACTATTTGTCCTCAAACGTTGTTTATTATTTCACAATTCCTTCTGTAGCCCCTAAATATACATGTCATAAGAAGTATATATTTTGCGCCAGTTCGGGCACACGGCTGAACAGATGAATGGCACGGCGCGCGACCGAACTTCTTGCCTACTATGGCTCGCGCGATCGGCAGATAGCGTGTAGGCTAAGGGGTTAAGTCTAAAAAGTAAAGCGCATACTAATTAATCCTTTGTAACGTGTAACTTCAAAGTTACATATTGATACATCCTTCGGGATAGGACAGAATTGTACATGGATCATACTATCGAGACGTCAAACACGGCCGTATGATATTTTAACATGACGATCGATATTTCGCTGTTTTATACTTCGCTGAATAATGCACTATCACAGAAGCGCAGTATTTCTTAACTGTCGTGCAACTCCTACCAATCAAGTATAACACTACCATTTAACGTGTTAACTCAGTGGCTCTTTAGCCAGGGAACTTTTGACACGAAATGAAAAATGAATAAGGGGGAATGAATCGTCGGTAGCAGATGGGATTTGCCTGGACGTAATGGGACGGATACATTGCAGTATGTGCGGTAGAATTAATAAAAGATAAATCGATAAAAAATTAAAATAGGACACGCGAGATCGTTCGTATAAATTTTTCTCTTGTAGACTTTTTCTTCCTATTTAACATCTATACGATTTCAACGAACTGTTTAAAACGTATGGGTAATTGTGACATTTAAAGAATAAAACACATGTAATGGAGCCTTTTAATATCGAACTTTTCTCCTTATTCAACCAACTTATATTTAAGAAAGAACGAGACTTTTGTAATGCATAGCAAATTTGAAAATCTCCTTTCCACCCAATATTCTATACATATAAAACATAAAAATGTCGAATTTTAAAAATCAACAGGCTATCGTGTTTGCTTAGGATGAAAACTGAACTCTCTAGACTTCGATTACGTAAGATTTCACGAGGATCGAGTGTAACTATGGAATGTATATTGAAATATGCGTGCAACAGCAATTCGAAGAGTCAGAAATCGTGAAATATGAAGGAGTGAGAGGTATGGAATAACTTGGAATTGGGAGACAAAAGCGGAATATGAAACGAGGACGGACGATATAGACGCGGAAAGGTGAAATCTATCGAGTTCCGGAGTTATTTCGTTATTTCCGTTGGTGGAGCTTTCGAAGTGGACCGGCAGGAAGTTTATGGGATTACTTTTTGAATGGCGCCATCGGGCACCGTGGAGTGGGGCGGTGAAAACGAAATTCACGTGACGACTGGATATGCGAGATTATTTCATTTCATCCTATAACAGACCATTCTGCCGTTTAAATCTATCGATGCTGCTTAAGGTCCGTCTTGCTTTACGCTCTCATTCTGTTTTTCTTCCAGCTCGCGGAACATCGAAATTTAAAATCCCTTTTCCAACTGTATCACGAATTAACTGTTTCTAATTTACTAAACTTTCTAACTTAACTGTTACAAATTAATAGACGATCCAAAAATTCTAAAAAGTCTGGTATGTTGTATATACATTGGTCAATAAAATTCTCATTTCCGAATATTTTTAATAATTATATTCGACATTTTTTTAATAGTTTCTAACTATATCTTTCAAAAATATGTAATTTTCCAATTCACATATGTTTCATTCATATGTATAATATATCTCATATATATAATAAAAAATACAGATTACGATGGGATTTCTGTTTAGAGATCAGCAAATATTCGATTCTCGTAAATCCTAACTCCGCACGTTATTATTAACGTCAACTCAATTTTATCAGTTTACAAATAGATGGAGATGGAATAGTTAAGAATTAGAGCTATGGGTGTTCATGCGTTTAATTGGAAAGCGCGAAACTGCATAGAATTCACATGAAAAAGGAAAATTATAAAATATTCAAAACGAAGAGTACGGGAGAAGGACAGGACAGCTGACATTTCTCGCTTTTTTACGGGAGAGGAATTGTATAGTTTTGTAGCGGCATATGCGTCTTAGAACGTTTCAATACGAAAATGCCTCACATAGTTGTTTTGCCACAGAGGATTAACACTGTACGACGCACATAATGTAATAAACAAACTCTGGACAAAGCAATTTCGCTACGTACAACCTACAACTGGCGACAAGTTCAAACCTTCCGGTACCCCCCTCGACCAGCATAAATAAACGACCATGTCCTCCAAAAGTCAGTCAGTCCAGCGAATAAGTATAACGAATCAGTTTAGCGAATCAGCATAACAATTAGTATCAGTACCGCAGTATCGCGCAATCTTCTAACGAATATCATCAAGCGAGCAACGCTTGCGATTAACTTTATGATCTACATTTTAAAATATCTGTAAACATAGTTAATTAAATTAACTCGTCTCGTTATTAATTTAACCAACATGTCTCAACGTTCACCACAGTTTGGTATATTGTTGCGTATTCGATATACGTGTTATCAGAATTGCTTGTGCATTTAGTTTCGGAATCGAACACGTATCGTTTGATCTTCTTCGTAATTTACAAAATATTGAATTTTCGACAAATTTTACTTGTCTTAACACGTTGACTGCCACCTGTATTCGGGTGACAGCAAAGTTTCCGGTAGGGCCGCGTCACCCGTATTAGGGTGGCGTTCATTTGACTACTTGCGAAGGATCGTCGTAAGTATTTGAAAAAATATTCTAGAGGAAATAATAAAACTATTGAATTGTTATAAAAGTAATACGGAAATAGTTTATTAAAAAAATTATTTACTCGCATTACTAAAATATCGATGGGAGTATTTAGCAGAGAACGCTTGGTATTGCGGCAAGCGTGGCCTGACGGAGATTTCAGTGAAAACACACGTGGCAGTCAACGTGTTAACCCTTTGCACTCCTATGTCGAGTGTAACTTGACATCAGTTTTTATCTCAAGAGCTCCTTTGTCGAGTCCGACCTTTTTTTGTGAAACGTGCGAAAGAAAACCAGGATTGTATCCTGGAAATTGTTTCAAGATATATCATACATTTAATTATTACAAAATACAACAATAGTGTGAATAAAACTGGTATTTAAATGAATTTGTTTCTTCCTTTATTTATTTAAATTGTCTTAATTTTTAGTTAAAGTAAATTTCAAATAAAACACTTAAAAGCGTTGGGAGTTACTGCTAACGAAATTGAAATAAAATTCAGAGTGCAAAGGGTTAATGATTGTACCTTTGATTTTCACGAAATACCGTCAACTTACAAGCCATCTTTAAACTTACATCTGTGAACTTGACAGGTTGTTCTTATTTCTCCTTCATTATAGAAAAAGAAAACTATCAGTCAATAAATTAGTAAAACTGAACCAACAAATTTATAGATGATTAAAAAATGATAAAAAGTCTGGGATGTTGTATATACATTGGTCAATAAAATTCTTATTTCCGAATATTTGTAATAATTATATTCGACATTATTTTTTAATAGCCCGTAATCAAGCAAAAGTCGTGCAGTTATCAGTTTCCTTGATAATTCATTTGTATTCTGACGATTGAAATGGACCGGCTAAAGGTAGATGAGAATTCGGCGAATAGAGTCGGTTTCGTGAAAGTTCGTTGGAATATTTTCACGATGGGCAACTGCATCTCCGCGGTATCGTTCGGACTCTATTCGACGTCCATTCTTATGTTAATTTATCGCCCGCCAACTAATACGCGGCATAATGGAACATGGATTTATTGCCCGCAATTTATCACGATGAAAAGGGAGATATTATTGGAGGAATTGTGGGGGTTAGCGTTGCGGAAGAACGGGATCGGGAATTTCAATGGAAATACCGAATTCGCGGGTTTACATAAAAATAGGGGACCAGGTCTTGGGCAATTATGGGAGGATAATAGCGATGGAAAGAAATTTTCTAGAGAAAATCGTTGAATGAGAATACAAATTGAGGAGAATTTCGCGAAATCGAGATAACGAAGAAAAATGGTGAAGGAGGAAGTTGAAGGGGAAAAAGAGAGAAAGAAGGTTTAATAAAATTAGAAGAAATAAAGTTAGGGAAGTTAAATAAAGTTTGGAAAAAAATTGCGTAAAATCATGACGGCCAGGTTTAAGAACTTTTCAGAAGTAGAAGAAGTTGAAGAAACACAAGACGAGAGAAAACAGGGGGCGACTCGATAAGGCTGCGAATATTTTGCGAAATCGAGAGTAGTAGTTTGAGGAAGCTTAGAAAACTAGGGAGAATTTCAGAAAAAAGAGGACCATGAATCTGATCAGAACCAGAAACCAAGCGAAGTCAGGGGAAACAGTTAAAAAAAGAAAGAAGTAAAGAACAGATCGATGAACCTAAGAAATATTTATTGTTAGCAAATTTAAAATCGTGTGGTTCCGAGCTTCTTGTGCGTGGCAAAAGCGATCGAAAGATGAGCTAGAAAAATTCAAAGATTCCGAGAACCTGAAGGAAGACAGTTTTGTCTTGTCATAGAATGCACAGAAATACAATTGACAAAGAGAAAATGATAAAATCTTTAGAAATACAAAATAGAAAATGTCAAGGAACTTAAAAGATAAAATGTAAAACTATGATATCGTAAAAGGAATTGCCACAAGGAAAAAGAAATAACTACTCAGAAAATGAAAAGAACCTGAAGAACTTGGTACTATAATTTACAGAATGTAATTAAATCTAATCCTGGATATCGGAAACTGGATATCAAAACCTGGATATCGGAAACTGTAATTTAAAACTATGCAATTATTTAGAATAATTTTATTAGAAACTACACAAAACTATTCAAGAACTTATGATTATAATTTACAAAAAAAAAGATAAATAAATTAAAGTCAGAATTATAAAATAAAAATGTTGAAGTATACGATAGGTATCCAACCAGGAAAATTGGACAGTAATTAGTATCTGAAACAAAGATTACTTTGAAATATTGGACGAACGATGATAAAGGCTGATTACTCGAGAGGTTGGTCACTTGTTAAGTAATCGCTGCGCGTGGAAGCGGTTTTCGCCGGTTTGAAATTTGCAGGAAGGACCTCCTGGTGTTCTGGCTAATCGGTCGCGTTAAGATCTATTTACAAAATCACGGATATTTATAGTTGCACCGATTCTGATGCAAATGAAGAAACCGTCCAGGCCCGTGACTCGTCTCCTGATAAAGTCATTTGTCCCGTTTACCGTCTGTGTTCTACTTGAAATTATCTTGCACGCTCTTCCTGCGCACGATAAGCCCACGTACAGAGAAAGAAAGATTGCTGTCTGACATTTCATTGGAATCTTCTTCACGGAATCTTGGCAGAGAAATGGAACCTACGCATAATATTAGCGTTTATTTCTTTCTCGTGTCATGATGACCTTTGTAAAAAGTATTTGTGAATGTTTTGAACTATTCCGTGTAACTTGTACAAATTAGATTACAATTGTATAATCTTAATTTTTATCTGTTTTTCTATAATTTGTAAACTTTAAAACATCTTTGCACGTGAAGAGTGGTGTCTTTAAATCGAGATACATATTATCAATTTTTATATATATTTCATTTGCTATTTGTAATTTAATATTTCTCTTCGTTTATTAAATGTGTTATGCACGCAGAGAAAATCACAAATGAGTATTGGAAATAACTAAATGAACAAACAAGAAGTGGCTTTAACTCCTCGTTGCTATACTTATTTACATATTTGTGAACGAAAAGCTATGTATATTCTATTTAATTATCGTGAAAGTTTGAGGCCTAAAATTTCAATTTAATAAACGGCTCGATAAAGATTTTAAATCGTCACCGAGGATAATTAGCGTATTTATTCCCTATATCTGTTCACGTAAATATCGTCCCCCTGTTTTTCGGATTGTCGTCGAAATCCTCGTCATTTATCAGCGTGCCGTTTTTTCGGTCGAGTAACGCGCGACGCTGGATAATTGTGCGGAATCGCGTAATCCGTTTAAGGGGCGCAATTTTGTCGCGTCGAATTCGAGCTTCTGATTGCGTTTACTCGTTCGGATACGCTACCGTGTCTGTTTATCGAACGATAGCGATGGCTCGCGCGTGCAAAATTACCACGATTCGTAACGCATCTGGACTCTGGTAACGACTACGAATAATTTTTCGTCTCTTCTATCTCTAACCAATGGGATATCTCTGCTTGCGAACTGAACCAGAAGTTGGATGCAAGAAGAATCTTTGTACCAAAAGGAGGTTTCGAAAAAATTGTTTCTACTTGACTTTATTGAAATTAGGTATTTTTTATATGTAGCAATGTCTTTTTCTTCTTCTTCTTCTTTTTTTTTTATTAATATTTGAGACTCGACTAGAGATCTTTCTTTTAGAGGATTTCCTCTTTTTTAACTTATTTACAAATGTTTGGAAATTTAATATTTCTCTTTTGTAGTTTTCTTGGTTTAATGACAATTGTGGACTGAGTTGAGGAATAAAATTAATTTAAATTATTCCTACTCTTCTCAGGCGTTTCTGCTGTAAGACAACTATAAAAAACGAATTGTAAAAGATCGTTTATTAGTATCGTTTTTTAATATCTACATTGTATGTGTATGTAATATTTGAGAAGAATATATATGCATCGGATTGGGTAATGCGATTCGTTCGGTTTTTAATAGTGTACAGAGGAGTATTGTAAAAATTGTTTAAAGACTGTAGTATCTAGATACACGTATTTGAATTTTTTTATTGAAAAATATAAAAGAAAAATAGGATTTTAAAGTAAATAATAGTTTTAGACTAAAAACTGTTGGTGTGCTTTTTTGAAGAAAATCGTAAATGAACTTTTTGATTAATTTAATAATGTAAATAAAATTTAGTTTATATATGGAGATGCAAATAAAATTTCGTCAACTAATCGTCGACTAAGAAAATTTGTCGTAACTTCGTCAATTTGAAAGACACGTGAATGAAATTTGTATAGAACAATGAAGAATCTATCAATATATTTTATGTAGAAAAGAAGTCGAATAACTCATGCATCCAGCAGCACGATTATTAATAGCTATGATACGTGTAAAAATAAAAATAAAAAGATAACGAATGGGTAAACGAAAGTGGAAAAAACGTGTTGGCGTCGGTCCAACGTTTTTCGCGCGTTTATTTCCAATATTTGTATTCCTGTTTATGGTACTTCGCGATGAAAACTGCTCCCTGACTCTATGGTACCAGTATACACATACACTTTCGTTCATTCGCACTCTCACCCTCGATAATTTCAACTCAATTTTCGCTAGCTCTCTCATTTCTACTCTTTCTCTCACTTTCGCCCGCATGTTTGCTTATGAAAATTTCCTTCACACGCAGTATTTTTTTATGAGCACGAGTGAGAAAGTTTTTCTCAGTTTTCTTTCTCCTTTCATTTGGCAGTATCTTTTTTCCAGTTTTCTTCTTTTTAACGCAGACTTTCCAGACTTCTTCATCCTTTCCCTTTCTTTTCCTTTTTTTTATTTTATTTATTTTCCTTTTTTTTTATTCGTGGTAGTCAGAGATTTTCTGTCGTGTATTTCCTTTTTTCACCTCCACTATTTTCCTACTAGGCACATTTTTCTCTCCTCTGTTTGCTGCGCGGTTAGCTTAAATCCGCTTCAATTTTCCCTTTCCGTTAAAGTTACCTCTTTTTTCGTACGTCTTTTCTGTCATTTTAGCTTTGTTATTACATTTTATCACATTTTATATGGAAACTTTTTATCATCCAATACAGTGCATAATCGTTCAAGAGTGTCGGAAAAGTCAATTTTCTTGGTTGTTACTCATTCTATTGGTGAACGATGTTTAACTTTGATTGAACGTTTACCCTCGTTTCTCAACTCCCACGTTTTCGACGTATGTCAATTTCTGCCTTCGGCATTTAACGTTTCACTTAAAATTAATTATATGTTCAGAAATTTTCCTTCAATTTATCTTTCACTTTTCTCATTCTACTTAACGTTAATATCGTATTTCCTCTTTCATTTCTAACTGCGACATAATTATCATTAATATTCTACATCAGTTTTATATCTCACGATATTATTTTTTAATTTCCTTTTCAAATTTTCCTTGCACTGTCTCTCCACCTCTTCTATTCTAATGGTACGTATATCACATTCGCTCTTGCATTTTTAAATTCCAATATATCATTAATATTCTACATTAATCATACATCGCGCAATATTAATTTCTATCCAACTACATAAGCAAAAGTTTACAAACTCAACTCGTCACAACTTTCAAACGTTTAAGGGTTACAGCTCGCAAATTCAACTGTTTACAATTTTCCAACGTTTATCAGTTTACTCTCCGTTTCTCATCCCGTTTTCTCATGTTATTCTACATTTATTCTTTCACTCTTCGTACAATACGATGATTATTTCTACCCTTCTACATTAATATTTATTCACCGTGTAATTTTTCTTTTTCGTAATGTTGCTTCCCAGTATTATTTTCCTCTACATTTTTCCATCGCTCCTATACTTGAACTTTTATTCCATTTATTCCAACGCGAAGGTGTATTCATTTTTCCCGCACGTTCTCTCGCCTTTTCCGGTATCATCATTTCTCACTTCCCCATTACCTCACATTCAAACTCGCGTTTCTCTTCTTTTTCTCTTTAATCAGTCGCGTTAACCTCTCTCTCTCTCTCTCCCTTCCTCTCTCCCCTTCTCAGTGTCCACGACCGCTGTCGCTGAAAATTACGTGGACGGTATAATATAAAATGCTCGGCTTATCCTTCCGGAAGTTCGAGCCTCTCTTTGTACTTTCATATGATACAATTCTCTCGTTGTCCTCTCTGTCTTCTCCTACGTTTCCTACCTTTTTGTATTTTCTATCTTTTTGTTGTTTTCACTCTCAGTTGCACGGCGATCCAATTATCCGATGAAACATAGGAGAAAGAACGCGTCACAAGGGCTGAAAAGCATGACGATAATAATGTTATCAGTGCTGACTGAGATCGCTTCTGTTTCGATTACGATCGTTAATATTGGTTTATCGAGTTCTACGTAGAAGAAAAATGTGATTTTTGTTTTCGATGTCCGTGCTGCTTGGTGTAATTTTAATAATTCTAATAATTAATTTTAATAATTCTTTGATAAACTTAACTGTACATGTTTACACTTTACAAGTTTTATGAAAGAATCGGTAGTATAATTAGCAGTGGTAAAGTAATTTAATTTGCATGTTTAATCTAAACTGAACTTAATAGATAACCTAATAAAAGACAACCTTATTGATTTCTGGCAACTCGAACGAAATTTCATCCTTGAATCTTTCTTTTCCAAATTTGTATTTTTATCAAGAAACATGTGTAATACATTTGACTTAACAAACGATTGTATAATGTAAATTAATAATCATCCGGAATTTCTCCAGATCTTTAATGATCTTAAAAAGAACAAAGATATTAACTTGTTATCACTACCTTCGATTTAGTATTCGTTATTTGTTGTTCAAAAAATATGTTTGCCTAATGGATGCTAAAAATGTGCCTTTAGAACACCAAACAGTAGCTTATTCAATTTTCTTTCTGTGATTTTTTTATTATTTTCTCTGTTTTCATGTGGCATCGTGCTAGTTTACCTAAACGGCAAACGTGGCGTGGGTATGACGCGTAGGTGCGAGGTCGTTCCCACGAATGAATCGCGGAATTTCTTCTCAGCTGCTAGTTTTATTGCCGTTCAAAAGGGAACGCGTGATGTAAGGATGAATAACGAGTTATTTTTAAATCAAGAGATCTTTTCGAATTACGGTCAGTGTTAGGTCTAACGTTCGCCTGAAAAATCCTTATTGTTTACGATGCGAGTGCTGGATAAAGGATTGTAACAAATTTTTATAGCGGAATGTCTTTTAGTTTTTAAACCAGTGTTCGAAAAAGAAGCAGAAATATAGACGTTAAAGACGTTAAATAATATATCTTGCTCTCAAGAAAGACACGTCGGTCTGCCTGTTAAAAAATGCAACAGACATTCGTGTGAGCGAGCTCGTAACATTCGTAATATCTTTCTTCATATGTATTTCGCTGAGCTGCCCATCAGAATTCAATTCTCATGCTTTTCTATATCAAACGTGTTTTTTTCCACATCGACTTCCCGTCATTCATATTACATCCATTTAGCGTACAGTGAATTGAACTATTCTTATCTACTGTTTCGTGCAAGAACATCATAATAAAATAATTTAGATTGAAATTTTGTATATTTTTGCATACTATGTGTTTTCTCTGCATAACTTAATTTCTCCATAAATGCATAAATATCCATCATATAATTTATTAACACCTCCCTGGCCTCACTAAAGAAATAAAATAGTCAAACTCGAAGATCTATGGAAAAGTGGTTTCATAAATGGGGCTTCAAAATTAATGAAAAAAAATCCACATATGTAACCTTCACGCTGCGAAAACAAACCTGCCCTCAGGTCACCATCAACAATACAATAATACCTGGGTATGACCCTGGACAGGAGATTAACTTGGAAAAATCACATCAAAGACAAAACGAAACTACTAAAGGACAAACTCAAAAAATTTTATTGGCTCATTGGCCGACGCTCCAACCTAAGTACGCAGAACAAAATTACCCTCTATAAAACCGTAATAAAACCTGTCTGGACCTACGGAATCCAACTATGGGGAACAGCAAGTAATTCCAACATAGAAATACTTCAACGCTTCCAATCAAAAACGTTTAGATCTCTATTAGATGCACCCTGGTATGTCACCAACGAAACAATTCACCGCGACCTCAAGATACCCACATTCAAAGAAGAAATATACAAGTTCAAATGCAGATATAACACAAGAGTCAACAACCACCACAACCCTTTAGTCACCCAACTACTCGACACGGCGGATCAGACCCGCAGACTAAAAAGAAAATACCCTTTAGATTGAAGCATTAAACTAGAATCAATCGTAATATAAATTATTATAATCCAAGTCACTGTACCACGCCAAATGAAATTACTTAAAATTCTGTAGCAGAATTGATTGTAATAAACTATACCAAAAAAAAAAAAAAAAAAAAAACTGGAAGATGGTATCCCGCTGGGGGTAGCCATCCACATGTTATTTAGCAATTAAGTTAGAAAAATTTACCAAATGTCCAGCTGGACAAATTGTAAAAATTGTACAAATTAAATAATAAAAAAAATTATATATATATAATTTATTATTGAATCATCGTTACCAATACACCTACCGAAGACAAATTTCTGTGTTGAAATATTAGAAATTCCATAATTATTTTTAATGTTATACGTAAGCCTCTATTATATCGAATCGATAACGTTGGGAATGACATAAAGATGATAAAAAATATCTAGATTCTCCGTGTCGCAGGGCACAAGACTGTACTGCATAAATACATACTAAGTCTATACTGACTACTCTATTCTGCGCGTAGTCTGTGGTTCTATTTTCAAAAGATTATGGCAGTTACATCACTGTCATCGCCTCCCTCCTGAAGAGATCCTTTTCTGCTCCTTTTCTCAAACTTTCTCGGAATTCCAGATTCCTGGAGACATTTTCAGCCGCCGCCTGTTCCTTTTGTTTCTTTATTCTCGAGAACGTTCGTCGCGTAGCTCTTGAACAACACACATGGCATGCAGACTCGTGCGAACGCCAACGCATCCTATTTCCTTGCACATTTTCCTTTCCAAGTATTTCCTCTACGTTTGTCCATTTCTATTCTCTTTCTAATCCCTATTTAAATTCAACAGTTTCCCAACCAAGGTCTTTTATGACCCTATACCTTGGGATTTCTCTGGATATATTTCATCTGCTGTAAATAAATTTTAATAAATTTCATTTTACTTAGTACATTCTTTTCGTATTTAAGATGTTCCTTTCTCGAGTAAAGATTCGGTCAAGTGTATAGTTAATTGATATAATTTACGGACATGAGTCTATGTTTATACTTTTCTTAATGATTAAGTAAATTTTGTTGTTTCAGGTACGTAGAAAGTTATGAATTTTAGAAACCATAAGTTCCTCGAATATTCGATATGTATAGTTTCTTCAATTACAATAATATTCGGTAACAAATGTTGGTGTATGGAAAAATGAAAATCCATAGCTGCAAGATGCAGTGGATTCGCGATGGATCGAAGAAGGGTGTGCGCGATGGAAATTTTACATCTTGACGAATAGTCTTCTAGAAACTCACTCACATTATCATGTTACAACGTATCTTTCCACGTGTTCATCAAGACAGATTGTATAACCACGTGACAATTGACTTCTTCTGCAGTATTATTAAATCATGGTTAACACTAAACCTACCGGCGCGGTCAAATTGACCGCTCTCGCGACTTCTACATAAATTTAACCATATTTAAACTTTATCATATCGCTTCATAATTTCTGACTTTCTCTAAAACATGCCTACAATATATTTTTCGGTATTTAATTTTAGTTTGTTCTTTTATTTTCTGAGAAAAATTTGTACTCTGCCTTGCCTACCGTCAGCGGTCATTTTGACCGCCCGACAAAATATGTTAGTTATTCTTAAAATAAATGCAATCAGTACAAAGAAAAGGCTATCTCAAGGTTAGATGACAAACAAAATTAGTAATAACAAATAATAACAGCTATTAAACCCGTAATCTTGTCATAAAACAATCTATCCCTCGATCAAGATAGCCACCAACTGTCAAAACATATCAACTCAGGCCCATTATAATCCTAAGGCCACCTAATCCTAATCCTAATCGCCACAAAATTTAGCACTTTTTACAATACATTGTTACAAACATTTTAAAAGTCGAGAAGTTTCTTAGAGTTATTGCTCATTGCTATAAAACACGGGAAAAGCTTTGCCAATTCCACCCTCGAGTAACCGTTGGTGAAGAATGGTCAATACTTATCAATATTTTCATATAAATATCGCCGTCAAAGATCATATTTTTACTTGCCATTGTCTTTTCGACTAGAATACATCTCGGTTTGTTAGTTAATTAGTCGACATCTAAATTTGTTATCTCTAAAACTCAGACAGAAAGCATCTGAGAGCATTTTGTATAAAGTTGTTATCAAAGGAAAAGTAAAGCATATCAAATTTGACAATAATTTTGTATTCCGTACATGGTATTATTTTGTGATAAATATTTACCCTAGAAATATCAAGATTTAAAAAAAAAAATTATAAAAAAAAATAACGGACATAGAAGAAGACTGTTCAGTGTGCGATGAACAAGAAACTTCGGCAACTGAAAACGGCATGGAAACACATGAAAAGCTATTTACAACCGAATTAGAATTGAATATTATAAATAAGCGTTTACGTAAGAGCAAAAAGGAAAGAAATGATCGTTAACGGCAGAGAGTGGAACTGGGCCCGATAGAACAGTTTGGAAAGAAATAGATGCAAGTCTCAAACCTGGCAGGACATCAGTTCATAATATTTTTAGGGATATGCTAAACGGCATATAATGAAAGGACAAGTAAAGACGGCATTTTATCTTATCATTGATCACCGTATATGGGATCATATAATAAAATGTACGGAAGAAGAAGCATTTATAGTATTGGGGACTAAGATGGAGCTAGATGCAACAAAACTAGATACATTTATTGCTCTGCTATATGCCCGCGGTGCATATCAGGCAAAAAGTTTAGATGTCTCATATTTGTGGAATAAAATTTAGAGACCTGCATTTTTTTCAAAAACAATGAGCAGGAATGACTTTGCTGAAATTATGAGGTTTATAGGATTTGATAAGAAGAGCGAAAGAAGCCAACGTTTACGAACCAATAAGATTGCAATGGTATCTACAGTATGGGGCCAATTTACAATGAATTCAATTTACAGTGAATTCACAAAATTGTTATAAACCTAGTGCATACATTACTTTTATATAAAGAATCGCGGGAAAAAACCATGCAATAAAACTATCAACAAGTTCAGATTCATTACTACAAAGCTACCAATATACCAATATAATATTTTACCAAATGTCCTAATGGACAAATTGTAAAATGTAAACAAACAATAAATAAAAAAAAAAATTACTACAAAAAACTTGTCAAGTATAAACTTAGTATTCAAGTAAAGGTTACAAAATTACGAAAATTTGTTTAAGATGCGGGAAATATTTATGCGGCAAATGTACATTTGATAAGAAGATAATTTGTAAAAAATGCAGCAAAGTTGAATAAGATATATCTCTATATAAATAAAAGTGTAATTCTATTTAAGTCTATAATTGAAATTAAACGAAAGTAAATTTGGACGAAACTTTATGAAAGTTCATCATTTTATATACATTTAGTTACAAATTAACCATTATCTAAGTTAAATCATAAAAACTATTACCTCTTTAATCATCGGTCATTTTGACCGCACACTGTAGGAATAGGTTTTTTTTTTTTTATATTATTTATTGTGAATTTTACAATTTGTCCAGTAGGACATTTGGCAAAATGTTATAGTTTAAATATACATAGCATGTGGAAGGTTACCCCCAGCGGGGTACCTTCTTTGTGTTTGTTATGTTATATCCTTTGTGAGGTCTGCTGGGTGTTTCCTTTTTAGTCTTCTTTCTATGTTTGTGTTGA
>JACXIM010008861.1:0-20901 GCA_014737505.1 Bombus sibiricus | reverse complement strand
AAAAGAAAGAAGACTGAAGAAGAAGCATCCTGCAGACCTCATAATAGAACAATAAACAACCTGGAAGATGGAGTCCCGCTGGGGGTAACCATCCACATGCTATATTTTACCAATATACCAATATAATATTTTACCAAATGTCCTAATGGACAAATTGTAAAATGTAAACAAACAATAAAAAAAAAAAAAAATTTTGTATCGTGGAAGTCGGACTTCGGTCGCCGGGATTTGAAGCCGGGTTCCGAACGTTTGTAACTTAAGGCGCTAACTACTGCGCTGCCGTAGTCTGACGCAAGTTGGTGTCGAGTGCCGCTACAATTTTATAGTTAATAAAATTATTGAATAACTAGATACCCACAAAAAGGGAGACATATCCGGTTTGGATAACTTTTTAATATGTTGTCAAAATCGTCCATTTATGTAGTGTTGTGAAGGTTTTAATTGAGGGTTGTCGTTTATTAAAAATTTATCATTAAATTATAATTTTAATATAATTATAAATATAATTTTACGGATACTATTCCATATTTAATAGAATGTTAATAATTGAGACTTTTTTTAAGTAACCTAGATAACTCAAACCTTTTTTGTGGGAAGCAGTGGAGTAGTGCCGGACTATTACCGACTAAAATTCTATGGCCTTTCTAAACAGTTAACAGGAGTGCCCGAGGCTTCTTGCGAATTTCAGCCGGCGCACTCCCGCACGTCTTCTCCCATTTATGGAAGCCGATCCCGCGATCTAATTTGGACCTCAAGAGAGGCAGCTCCTGACACGTCGCTCCCGCCGTCTTGAGTCATCGTGCAAGTCCCCGGAGACCCCAGTGCCTTCCGGGTGTAATGACCTGTGGCGGATCGGCAACAACAGGATGCCGACAGGTAGAGGGCATCAACGCGGTCGTAACACCTCCCGGGTGAACCGGGTACCAACCGCCAACACCAGAGGGCTACTACGACGACAACAAGTCTGTCTGTCTCGCTAGCGGTCGAATATACGGTGTCACAATACAAATACCGCATCTAGCGAGACTCCCTCTGCGTCTAAGGCATTGGATACACTATCGGATACAGCCTTACTGACGAGTGCACCGGTAGTCTCGGGACGAAACGCGGCAAATTCAAATCAACTGGCTGCGGCGACGACTGGCTACGATGAAGGAGGAGCGTGGAGTGAAAAATAAAAATTATAGCGGATTCTCCATCCGCTATAGACCCTTTTACCCGTTTGACTCTGGCAAATCGTCGCCTGAGGGGAACGGGAGCACGGCCCTACGCCGCCCGCCCACTACTACCCTCCGACGCGGTGCTCTGAAAGGATGGGATATTCTCTCTCTCCCTCTCTCTCTCTCCCTCTCCCTTTACGCCTGCTCCTTTGCGATCATAACTCGCTCACAAAAGGAGCAGACGGACTTGATTAACTTAAAAGTAAATTTGGATTAGGTCAGGTTAAACTTGTTTAGAGTCTGCCCCTTGTTCAGGCTTTTACATATTGATACTACTTTTTCTTTCTTTTTTCGTGGAGGAAACCTTCATAGGCACACCACGCCCTCCGGAGAGAGGGCACCGGGTAGTGCCGGATTCGTACCGGCTAAAACCTGCACAGTGATCGTCCTGGCGATTGATGGGAAAGCCCCGGAACCATCGTTTTTGTATTACTGTTGGGGCACTCCTTCGTCTTCTCCCTAATGGTGTAATCGGGAGTCATCCTTGGTTAATTGGGTCGTTAGCACGACCAGGCTGCTTGGACCGTCATGCAAGTCCGAAGAGGAGACCAGACCGTCTTCGGCGTGACGGCACTCTCGATGGGTATGATCCTCTCACCCTTTCTCTCTCGACGCGCTCCTTTGCGAGCATGACTTGCTCACAGTAGGAGCGGACGGCAATATACTCCTGTTCCCCTTCAGCATGGCTTCTACGATCGCCTCGGGGGCCAAACTCTCGCCCATATCGAGTCGTAGGACACGGTGCGGTTCCTCCAACGCTGGACAGAAATCCAGCGTGTGCTGTGTCACGTAAAATTCACACTTAGATTTTAAAGATAAGAAGGTTCAGTCGTAACACAACTACTATCTTTATTTTCTAACGAACTTTATTGAATAATACAGCAATGTTTACAATAATCGTGACTGATCTGAGAGATGTTGACTATTCTAACGGTGAAGAATAAGCAAGGCAAAGTGACGATGCTGTGCCGGAGGAAAGCTAGTGATGTGTCTAAAGCAAGGGATCATCGGATTTGTTAATGACAATTTGGTTAGGAAAGTGAGGGCAGTAGACATTGCTTCAGATTGAATAAAAGAAGGTTGGTGGACTAGGAAGGGTCTTAGCCGCCCTCGATAGATAGTTGCTAGTGTAAAATATCGTACGTGAGAAAAACTAACTTTCCCGTGTCTTCCCGTAGTAAACAATAAGCCTTAGAAACGAGTCAGTAAAGGGATGTTTGTATGGTCTGAAGAACTTTAGTTAGAAAATGCCTGAGATTTATGATAGGTCCTTAAGACTATTGAGGGTATGCAGTAAGGATGTGCGGACATCCGGTTGCCATCTTTCCCGCGGTGTGTGGCCTGGTCTAGGTAGAGTATCCGCCCGACGTAACAGTGGGTCCTTGAAGTAATTGAGGGTACGCATACATCTGATCTCTAATGTGGATTGACGTCACAACTGTGCCGTGTCTTCCTCTTCCTCGCAAAGGTGGCACGTATTAGTCACCTCCCTCCGAATCCTTAGCAGGAACTCCCCGAACGCTCCGTGCCCGGTGAGCACCTGCGTCATCCTATACGTCAGCGGGAACCAGCCACGATCTCTCCAGGCCTCTCAGTTCGGTAGGACCGCTCCAACGGCCCGATGAGGCCGCACCGTATCCTTGGCAGCGAGTTGAATGCGCCACCGTTCCCAGGTCTCGAGCCTTGCCTGCCCCGGACGTCGGGGACCGACCGGCCGGCAAAGGGCGTATCCCCGCCTGAGCACAGGCCCCGCAGTTGATGGTACACCCGTCGGAGCGCTAGGGCCTGGAGCTCGAACGGAGGAGACGCCGCCAGGACAGTCGCCGACGCATATGATATCGTCCGGTATCCCCTTACGATCCTGATGGCGGTCGTGCTAGGAAGCCTCCTCAGCAAGAGTGGACTGCATTGACTTTTCATCAGATCCCCTGTCCACACCGGAGACCCGTATAGGACCCCAGAACGGATGACTCCATATTCGGCAGCAGTCCACATGGAGCGTTGGCTGCCGTCGTCACTTTGGAACCAGGAGCTTGAAGTGCGACCCGAACGTCCATTGTCTGTCGATGGTGAGGCCGAAGTATTTCATCTGGGGTGCTACCTCAACCTCCTCTCCGCTTATGTCCAAACACAGGTCGGGCGGAGGAGTTCCCCTACGTTGGTAGTCGTAAAACCGTGTGGCTTCCAACTTGACTGGGGACACCTTCAGGCCCAGCCTTCGTATAGCCCGTATCACGCAAGCGGCGGCAAGCTCTCTCCGTGGCGCAGCGTCTCGTGCCATCAGCGTCCACCGGCCAAGACCAATGTGTCGTCCGCGTAACATACCATGCCTGAATCTGGGGGCATGGAGCAACGAAGCACTGCGTCGTATCCAATGATCCACAGAATCGGACCCAAAACCGAACTCTGCGGAACTCCGCGCTCAACGGTTCACCGCATCCATCGTCGAGCGGCCCCACCGGAAGCCGTACTTTCTTTTTTATTTTTACGTGAGGGAAATCCGCACGGACACCAGGCCGCATCTGGGGAAAGCGGCGTGATAGTGTCGGGTTCCAACCGACTAAACCTTCCACGATAAACCGTCCCGGCTGCGATCGAGAGAGAGGCCCGGGAACCGATGTGGCGAAAACACCGGGCCCCCTCCGCGCCCAATACCACCGCTGATGGAGCGGTGTGTGACCATGTCACACCGCGCCTCATCGCCGGAGCCCTCGCGTGATAGGCAGCCCGATTCCCCTACCGGACTGCTTGGCGGTCCCGTCTTCGTCAACACCACACGGAGCGGTCACCCATCCTAGACCGCGCCGTGTCCGCTGCTGCTTAACTTTCGTGATTTGACGGAAACGAGTGTATCCAGCGCGGCCAACGGCGTTGACTCCGGAAGCCGTACTGGCTTTCGTGCCAACCGGGCACTCGCCTTGACATGTGGGCCTCCAGACAGGCGGCAATGACTCTTTCGAAGAGCTTGCCCACTTCATCCAGTAGGCACACCGGACGATATGCGGACGGCGAGTCTGTCGGTCGTCCCTCCTTCCGAATCAGGACCAGTCTGACCATGCTTCATGTCCGAGGGTATACTCCCTCCCTCAGACACCTTGTAAATAGGTGACGTAGGTGGCCATGACCGCCATCGTCTCCACCCATATTCCTCCCGGGACTCCGTCCAAGCCCGGCGGCACGTTGCGGGAGGCCATTTTCTTCGTCGCAGCCAGCATCTCCTCCTCCGCAACCCGTAGTTCCTCTCTCCACTCCACTGTCCAAGTCGAGGTAGTGCGCGGCTGCCCTGGGCTGTCCTCCTGTGGCGGGAACAGTATGCAAATGACCTCTTCCAGCAATGCCGAATCCATATCTGCCGTCAGTGGTGGAGTCCTTGGACGCAGTTTCTTCATCACCATCCTGTACAGCCGCCCCCACGGGTCGGATTCGACTGCCTGGACGAGGTCCATCCAGGCTCGGGCTTTAGCGCTCTTGATCCTTCGCTGTAAGCTGTGTCGCGACTCTCTATATGTCCCGTAGTAGAGGGAGATCTCTTCCTCGTCATGAAACCGCCGACGGCGGGCTCTCTAGAACCGCCTACGGGCCCGAATGCACTTCGTCCGTAGCTCTGCAATCTCCTGGGTCCTCCAGTTCATTCCCGTCCTGTCTAGCCCCAGCTCCCGCAGGGAGGGCTCGCTTCGGTGAGCCTATGGGGGCTGGCAAACCCACGTTCCCGCAGCCAGGGAGGACCGTCCGGGCAAGCGTCCCGCTTACGTGAGTCCTCTATGTACACCGCAAGGAAGGTCGCCGGGAGTGTAAGGCTTCTAGGTAAGCTTACGCTACCCACATGGGGCCTTGGGTAGTAGCGCACCCACGATCTTGAAGCGATGGGTGAGACCGTCGGGATAAGTCGCTGAGTATTGCACCTCGGCTCCCGCTAACGTGAGTCTCACCTGGCTCTGTCGCGTAGTACGGTTAGCAGGATAACCGACCGGCAGAGACGTGGCGGTACATCCACAATAACGTCCCACCAATGACTTTTGAATGGTACCACGGGGGTCGAGAATAAGCCCAGGGGGTGTAGCGAGCCCTCGACTCGGCCGATTATGGGTATGGACTCGTGGTGGCAGTGGTTGTGGCCAAGTGCTGGCAAGAGGGCCGAATTAAGGGGTCTTGGCTCCCCCGAATGGCCTTCTGCGGGTGAGCAGCGTCCCAACTGCTCCGGATACCGTCCCGGTAGACGGTAGGGCATGGAAAGGGCCCCGTCCAACCTGAGACGAGTGAAAGCCTCCTGCGGGCCTAACTGACCGAGGTAGCATGCACTGGGTGCCATGCGCGCTGGTTGGGCGTAATCCCAACCCCTATGGCCCTAGGGGTGCCCGGGTACTGTGTAGCATAATAGCCAAGGAAAGTACCCGTCACCAAAGAACGACAACTGTCTAGCCCCAGCTCCCGCAGGGAGGACTCGCTTCGGTGAGTCTATGGGAGCTAGCAAACCCACGTTCCCGCAGCCAGGGAGGACGGTCGGGGCAAGTGTCCCACTTACGTGAGTCCTCTATGTACACCGCAACGAAGGTCGCCGGGAGTGTGAGGCTTCTAAGTAAGCTTACACTACCCACATGGGGCCTTGGGTAGTAGCGCACCCACGATCCTGAAGCGAAGGGTGAGACCGTCGGGATAAGTGGCCGAGTATTGTACCTCGGCTCCCGCTAACGTGAGTCTCATCTGGGTCTGTCGAGTACGGTTAGCAGGATAGCCGGCCGGCAGAGACGTGGCGGTACATCCACAATAATGTCCCACCAATGACTAAGAATGGTACCACGGGGGTCGAGTGTAAGCCCGGAGGGTGTAGCGAGCCTTCGACTCGGCCAATTATGGGTATGGAATTGTGGTGGCAGTGGTTGATGGCCAAGTGCTGGCAAGAGGGCAGATTTAAGGGGTCTTGGCTGCCCCGAATAGCCTTCGGTGGGTGAGCAACGTCCCACCTGCTCCGGAACCGTCCCGGGAGACGGTAGGACTTGGAAAGCGCCCCGTTCGACCTGAGACGAGTGAAAGCCCCTGCAGGCCTAACTGACCCAGGTAGCATGGTACTGGGTACCTTGTGCGCTGGTTGAGCGTGATCCCAACCCCTATGGCCCTAGGGGTGCCCGGGTAGTGTGTAACATCATAACCGAGGAAAGTACCCGTTACCAAAGAACGACAGTTTTCTAGCCCCAGGCACGGAGCGCGGCATTGACGCATCACATGCCGCTTTCATGTCTCGGCGAAGGTTCTCCGCCTCCTCGTCCACGCTTGTCTCCTCTGTACGGGCGTCCCTGTTCCAGGCCGCGACGATGGCTGCTGCCTGAAGCATCTCGTTGTCTCTATCCTTGAGGCGCCATCTTGGTGGCGGGCGGGAGCGTTCCGTTCCCCTAATGATGCGGGCCTCTCTCGCGGGCATTGTCTCCGAGCCGACCTCCATGAAAATATACATGTGGTCTGAGAGAGTCTCCATCCCTTCAACTACTCCCCAGCCTGAGACCCGCCGGAAAGTATTAGGGGTACCCCATGTAATATCGACGACGGAACACCCTCTCCACGCCACGCATGTGCTGGTCGAGCCTCTGTTAAATAAGAGGAGCCCGAAGCCCGCAGCCCAGTCTGACAACACCCGGCCACGAGCATCTGTCCTTGTGTTCCCCCATTGGGAGGAGTGAGCATTAAAGTCTCCCAGAACGAGGACCTGACGTGAAAGGTATCGTCTCATGCAATCGCCAACCCCGTCCAGGAATTCCTCAAACGCGATCAGGCCACAGTTCGGGGAGACATATACGCTCACCACCACCATCCCAACCCACTCGATTGCGGCATACCCCTTGCCCTGCTCGAGCAGGATCCTTGCGGCGGGTGTGCTCGGTGCTGGCGTCTACGTCATAGCGACTAAGCCGTCCAGGTCTCCGACCCAGTTAGGGATGTCTAGTATGAAATTGGGCTCGGCTATCACTGCCAGGGCAACCCTGCTCTCCCTTATCGTCTGGAAGAGCAGGTCATGTGCCCGTTTCGATCGCCACCAGTTGGTCTGGAGGAGCCGCATGAACCTACTTTGCTAAGTCTATATCCATGGCCTCTACCCGGCCATCTGCCCCACTCGTGATCCTTTCCTCTTCTTGCGGTAGATTTCACGCGTTGTCGCCCTGTTTCGTGTCCGTAGCAGGCTCCCGAATCCAGCTCGTCCCTTTAGTTTTCGGCGAAACACATGCCGCCCCTCCCATTCTGTGGGTGGCGAGCGCACCAAGCGACTCTCAAAGCGGACACCTGGGTACAGAGGCAGAGCAGCTCTTGGCCCGATGACCGATGCCTCCGCACCTGTAGCATAGCTACCCCCGCTCTACCGCAGATCCGCAGGTCACTCTCACGTGTCCCAGCTCCAAGCATCTATAACATCTTAACCCCTTCCCGTACTTTAGCGAGTCAGACTCGCGATGAAAATTTTGGCCCAAACATGAATATCGCGAGTCTGACTCACGACCAGCTACTTGAGCCAAACGTAAACATCGTGAGTCTGACTCGCGACCAGATACCATTACCGTGTAAATATAGCGGAGGCAATTTTACAAATTGTTAAATATTACGGACTACAAAATGCGCGGGAAATCATCAGTTGAAACACCTCTTCGACTCCAAGCTCAATATTGGGCTCGTTTCCCCAAAAATATAGATCCGACACTTCGGAATAAGCATCCAACAAGGACGTGCAAAGTCTGCTATAAACATAAAATTCGAAGCGCAACGAAGTGGGAATGCGCGAAATGTAAAGTGGCTTTACATCTGCCAGAATGTTTCAAGAGGTATCATACCATAGAGGATTTGTAGAGTTTTACGTATTTCCTTTTTAGGTATTCATTCAGTTTTATGATTAAATTTTCTATAATTATATAATTTTATGACAAAGTATAATAAATTTATAATATCTATAAAAGTAAAAGCATAAGAGTTTACTTCCTCAACAGCATTATCACGTAAAATTGACTATACCACAGGTATCGCGGGCATCTACATTTCGGTTCGTATTGCGACTGTTTGCGAGCATCAGTCTGGTCTGTTTGGCGCGCGTCGATGTCTATCGCCTTGGGCCCGAGTTTCGTCGAACTAAATGGCACGGGAAGGGTTTAAGGGCCTCTTCGGGATGGCTTCGACCCTCGCCATTGACCAGCCCACAAGAACTCTTCCCGCTTGACTTAGTTTCCGCGCTGTAGCTGTCGGACATCTTATCCAGGCTGACCCAAGGCCACCTCTGAAAGTCCTGATGTCTCCTACTCGAACTTCCAGTGCCTTGCATCCTCCAGCCCTCGCCAGGGTGTCCCGAAGTTCCTCCTTGCCGATCGAGATGTCGATCTTAGTTGCCCTCAGCTCCGCCGTTATTGTTAGGGCCGCAACTTTCACCGCGGTTGGATCCAGGGCTTGTGTCAACCGTACTGCAAGCGCGGGTGCCTTCTCCCTCTCTTTGTCCCCGGGAACTTCTAGAATGAAGCTCCCAGTCATCGCCTTCTTGATTTTAACAGTTCGATGCCGAATTCGGCTAGCGGGACTTTCTGTCTAGCCGTCGACAGCACTTCGGCATATGATGTTTTCGTCCCCTCGCTCAGTGTTAGGGTCACCGCAGATGACCGCGGAGGGGGAGAGATCTTCCTGGTCTCCTGCACCGGCCCACCTGTTGGGTTCGTTGTGAGGTCCCAGACGTCTAGTAACCTATCCTGCCAGCTTTCTAATTCGATTAACCAATTAAGTTAAGATATTCCGGGTTGAATATTTGGTTAGAACTTCCGATTTGAGCCATCAGTTTGATCGACCATCCGAAACATCGCGTGACATAAAGGTGATTGTGGGATCTGCATCCTCCGTTTCAGGTCTGCCCTGAAGAAACAGACTACAATGTCTACGAAACGTCAGCCCAAAATGCATGTGCAAAGTGCAAATGCATAATTGAAACGCGATTGTTTATTCCGAAAAGCTAATATCAAAACTTTTACCCATTTTTGTTATATATTTCGGACTGCTATCATGCATGAATAAAGGTCTGACCAATTCAGTGCTTCTCTGATAATCTGATTCAATTGCCACATTTTATGAGATGAAGATTACCCTCCGTGATTAAAATATCCTATTGTTTTTAAACAGAAAAAACTGAAGTTTTATTATTCTCTTTGTTCTTATTTTATTTGTTCTATTTTTGGTTTCCCTCATTCAAAATATAATATTCACTTATTATTTAGCAACAGTTCGTATATATAATTTTGAAACACGTGGAACTTCAAATTTTAAATATATCTCGAAAAATGAGAAAATACTAAATAGGACATTTTGATTCAAAAACTTAGCACATATTGAGTGGTTAATTGGTTCAACATAATTGCGATAGGTACTATGTAGTTCATCTACATTTGTTAAAAATACATAGCGCATAAAAATCATCTGATGAAAACAAAACGCTACCATTGAAATGTCAAAGTATTTTACAAAATAATGGCAAACTGATTTGAAATAAATTTTAATTTCGTATTTTTTTGTTAATTTATTATGACTAAACTAATGGACTGCCTTGATACTTCTACGTTGTTCTATAATGAACTGCTAACAATTGTCAAACAAACTCTAGGCGACAATATATTATATTGCAAACATGTCTCAATTGATAATAATTAATTGATGATACCTGCAATATCAAATGATTCAAAAGAATATCGCAAAATGTTATTAAGCAAAATTAATAAACATTTGACACTTTCATTGCTAAAAGATACAATTGTTCCTTGGGATTGTTCTAATATTAAATAGTTCTAATATAAAATAATTCTGATAAAAACAAATTGTTATTAGCGTATCTTATGATCGGTAATGTTCAATTTTTTGTATATTTTCATTATTTCTTCATTGAACCTCAAACTGTCCTTTAACATATTCAATGCGGTAGATGTGAACGTACGCGTTATCAGGATTTCCTCTTTTCTTAGGGGTAACGCGTGGTTAAATGGATACATGTTATAGGAAAGTCTATTTCTGCCATCAGGGACTCTCTTCGATATTTTATGCGGCATTGGATATTTTACACAATCCTGTACTACTTGAACAGCTCGCTGTACTTTCGTTTCGCTGCTCAACATTTTATTCAAAAACTTGAAATTATTCACAGCAGCGACACACACTTCATAATCAGACTCTTGAATCAAGTATTTCGAAAGATTAAATGGAATCCAATAATCCAAATAACCTGCTCTGGCTAGGTTGAATGCGTCATCTATAAGGGCAGCTCTGTTCACTCTGTGTATCTTCTGAAAGTGTTTCGAGATCAGGTAATAAGTAATCATTCGCCAATTGTCTTCATCATAATTCAATCGATAATATCCAATGTGTTAAAAATGATCCAATCATCCGACGAAACATGGAATGACACAATTAAACTTTCGTCTTCTGGTTTTAAGCAGTATGTTGGGGTTGTATTAGAAAAATTCGTGATTGTTTCTGTAGTGAAACTCAATGGTATCTACTATTCGAATACTGACTGCTTTTGTCTCCAATAAAATCGTCCTTGAGACACAGTAAATGTTTGCATTTCGTAATTTCACATGACAGTCACCAAAGGATATCCCGGTTGATTTGTCCAGGATACCATGATATCACTAATCGACACATTGATCTGTAGTTTTCCCCATTTATCCGTAGAATTTTGCAAATGTTTGTACAGGTCATATGGAGTAGCTGCTGCGTACGACCTAGTTTTGTGAAAAAATAATTCTTTTTTGTAGCACAGTAGAATCATAGTTTTGTAATAATAGTTATTATTGTCATTACGAGACTACGGATTTTTATGCAAATTTATATTTTCATGAGCATAATTAAACAAGTGGAATCTAAGATTTGTTTTACCCACTAAGTATTATAAAGAATACTATTCTGTACATTTTTGAACATTAAAATTTCGCAGAAATAGGTAAAAATCCGCAATCTAACCATTATAATACACAAGAAATGTATCAAATTTTGTCACTAAATGCTACCCTTTTTCTACGAGAAAAGGTATTATATAGAATGCTTTTAGTAAGTGGACTGAACTATTGCTTTAGAATAATAAAAGATAGATACAAACATTGGACACAATGAAGAAGTTTCACGAAGTGAAATGTGAACACTACATGATGCATATGCCTCATTCGAAAGTGGAGGCGTTTCACAGATTCCAACGTCTGCTGTATTTTGTAAATTTAAACTGTATAATCCTGTATATATTAATTAATATATGCACCTTCTAATAATTCTATAGTATGAAAAAACGTATTCTATGCGAAGTTTGAAATAATTATTCTACGTTGCTGTTATGTCGTAAAATTATATTTCGCAACTATTTAAATTTTATTTGTATTTAATTTCATGGTTAGCGAACAGCGTATATACATACATAGTTTTCCAATAGTAAAAAACAATTTGTTCAGGATGATTAATTTATAAAATGTTTTAACCCTTTAAGTCCTGGTAAAACTCTTGACTTCTATACAATTGAACGAATTTTTGTTGACTACCTAAGTGCGGAGGTGTTTTAAACTCATCGTAGAATTCTTTGAGGATTAAAATAGGTTGTTTTATACGTCAGATTTGAAAAATCCTGGTTTGGAATGCATAATAACGCGAAAATCATTGACTTTTAATATGGAATCCTGAACTCTCACTAAACTTAGACAGTTAATTTTAATTTTGTAAAATTTATCATGTAATGAACAAGGAAAGAAGAAGGTAATAATTGTACCATTATGTACTAAACATAAGTTCCAAATCTTTAAAATGTCTCCACATCTGAAAAAGGCATAAACAAAATAAGATGCACGACGCAGAACCACTTAATTTTGTCTAATGAATGAATTTGTTTCATCTCCTATCTTATTATTTTATTATTTTAAAGCTGTATCTTGATTCAGTTGTAAGAGACACCCTACACAAAAGGAGCTCGTTGATGCATCATTATAAGTTTCGCACCTGCACGCGTGCGCAACGCGTGCGAAAATCAATATGGTAATAATAAGAAATGTATGGATTTCAAGAATCCAATGATTGAAATCTTGTATCAAACATTTTTTGTGTGAGATTCGTTCTTTCACTTCTGTGTGTGAAATGATCTTAGAAATCTATTAGAAATTGTTATCTCTTATTAAAAGTCGTTTAAATAGTTAGTTAAAAAATAAATAAATAAAAGGTTGAAGAATATTATTAAAACAAAATAGAGATAATTTGACATTTTTAAAGATTCTTTTTCCACAAAATAGTTATTACTGACAGATTATAACGTCCTACAAATTTTATAAATAAAATTTTTCCATGTCTAAGCTGAAATTTTTCAACACTTTGTATCATACGATATTGGATTAATCCAGCAAAGATGTTTTCGTAATTGTATTAGCGTTACTGTCGTATCTTTTGTATGTTTATGTTATATTATAAAACCTATATTATAAAACAGAAAAAAACTTTATCTAGGTTCTTAAATTGATAAGATAACTTTTTCTTGAGACACAATTTTTAATATACAGTATCGGACAAAAGTTTAAGACGATGATTTGTAAACTGGATTACAAACATCTTATACGCATATTGTTCTTCTGTTCGGTTTGTCTCTTTGGAATAACACAGCTGTATGTTTGACCTTCGTAACCTCAGACCGTCAGTTGTTAAATGCAAACAATGTAGAAGTTACAACAGTTAGTTACCGCTTAGCACTTGTAAACAGTGGACATTAGTTTAAGACGATCTGTGTTTTGATTCTGGAATGTCAAAATCATTGTTTAGTGTACCTTTTATTGCTTAAAATTCATTTAGGTAGGAACAGACTATGGGTAAATCAAAGAATTTACTTGAAAACGAAAGGGAACAAATCGTAAGGCTGTGAAAGCAAAGTAAAACCTTCACCGAAATAGCAAATATAGTGAACAGGTCAGAAACGGCTTGTAAGCAAGCTTGGTATAAATTTTTAAAGGAAGGCATGTATTGCGATCAATCGAAAAACGGAAGACCATGGAAAACAACGCCGAAAATGGATCGCCGGATTCATCGATTGAGCGAAAAGGATCGTTTTCGTAGTGCAAATAATATTGTTGCGGACATAAACCATAAAAACGATACACAAATTAGTGCTAGAACTGTTAGGAGAAGATTAGAAGACTTTAACTTAAGAGGACGAAAACCCCAAAAGAAACCACTACTGAGTTTTAGGAATCGAAAAAGACAACTTGCATTTGCTAAAGCTCATAAGCATTGGACAAGTGAAGATTGGCAAAAGATATTGTTTTCAGACGAATCGAAATTCAATCGCGTCTCTTCTGACGGGATACGGCATGTTAGATATCGAATTGGCGAAAGTTTGAAAACACAGTGCGTTTTAAGAACTCTTAAACATGGTGGTGGGAAGGTTATGATATGCGCGTGTTTTTCTCGAGGCAGTTCTGGTCCGATATGTCGTATCAATGTAATTATGGACCGTTTTCAATACATGAACATACTCAGAAACACGATGTTGCCTTTTGCACGCAACAATATGAGTGATGATTTTATTTTTCAAAATGATAATGATCCGAAGCACACGGCTCGGATTGTGAAACAGTTTTTTGAAGAAGAAAATATTACCGTGTTGCCGTGGCCTTGCAACCACCAGACATTAATCCAATCGAGAATTTGTGGAGTATCATAAAAAGGACAGTACAAGGTTATAAACCGAAAAATTTAAATGAACTTTACTCTACAATTGAAACAGCTTGAAGTAATATTACGGTAGATCAATGTAAAAAATTAATAGATTCTATGCCAAGAAGATGTACCGAAGTGATAAGAAATAACGGATATTGAACAAAATATTGAATTTAAACAAAAATTATGTATATTTTCTTACCAAAAATTAATATTTTTTGTGTAGTTTTAAAATTTTGCCCGACGAAATATTATACAGATTTCGTTCCTTTTTCATAACTTAGCTACTGAGCAAAATATCAAAATGAAATTTTTTTGTAAGAGTATAAACAAATGTCTAATTAGTTAATACCGAAAGTAGAACACTGTATTTATATTTTTTACGGAAAGTAAATCAATTATTTATTTTTTCCATTTCGTCTTAATCTTTTGTCCGCTACTGTAATACTAGCACTTCAACACGGCAATCTAAACGAATGCTTCTCTAATAATGTACCTAAATATTTCAAACTTATTTGTTATTTCAAATTTAAGATGGTATATAAATATCTAAATATTTAGATATGTAGAAATACATCTAAATTAAGTCCTATAACAAAATATCTGAAAAATATTTAAATTAATCTAAATTCTTGTTGTACAACGTGTTCAGAATATATATTTCATGATTTTGACAGATGGTTCTATATCTGAATATCTGTTAAAGAAAGATACCGCAAAATTGAAATTAAAAATCAAATTTTTTGTGTTTGTCACAAAGAAGGAAAGTCTCAAAAGAACCATCAAGCCAACCAAGTGAGTCATTCTCTTGGAAAATGACCATAAAGTTCCACTAGCTCGTACATTGACGTTATTTATATGTAATATATTTACATTTTATAATCAGATTATAACCAGATTATAATAAGTTGCCTATTATTTAAATGATCCTGAATAAATTTTTATCTAAAATAATTATTCTAATAACTTTCTTTTAGTCAAATATTTCATACAGATAATAATTAATCATATTTCATTCGCCTCGCCTGTTTGATTACAAGTGTAATATTCCTTCGATGCCTGTCAATGGTCACCACGTTCAAGTTTAAAGGAAAAAAAAAACATAAACAGGAACCATGTCTTCGCTCCTCAATCCGCTCCATTTTCATGTCTTTCCATAATTAGTACATTTTTTTCAATCTTTAAGCTAATTGGGGTTTATGAATAAGCGGAAGAAAGATAGTAACGAAAAATTATTAGATAACTTAAGCAAGAAGAATGAAATAATAGAAGCAACTATAAAAGGTTTATTGAGTTAGCATTCCAGGAGGTTCTGTCGAGTCGGATAGTAACGGAAAGGATTCACAAAGAATAGATAGCATCAGATCAAGCAGAAAAAATGAAAGCCCTTCTGCAGCAAAGGAGAAACAAAATAAATTGCTTTCTTTTAATTCCCATCGTTTTCATAAAAACTAATCAAAAGTCGCAAAAAAGCAAAACTTTGAAACGAGAACACTAATGCGAACTACAACTTGAGTCGTTTATAACCTACATTCAAACATATTACGTCGTTTGTAGGATACGAACTGACAGAATCTGGTATCACGAACATAATATGACATAAAATTTTTTTTAGAAACAAAAATGAGGTCTCGATTCTTCGTGAACTTCAAGTAACTATAAAAACAGAAACAGTCAATTTCGAAAACGACTCAGTATGTAAATGGAGGGTTAAAAGAATAAGAATATACATGTTCGCACGAAGTGTTCACACAAAAGAACAAGGAAAATTAAATAAAACTAAAATTAAATAAGGAAGCTTTCTGAAAATATATACGCTCGCATAACGAATTAGAAAACACCAGATTTTTCCTATCTTGCTATAGATACACATGTAAACATATATTCGCAACACGTAGGTACACCAGAAAACTAACTTATCATTTAAAGATAAACGCACGTTTGCGACATTGAGATGATCATAAAACTTTTTATCCCCCCCCCATATTGTAAGTAATAAAAGAAATTTACTAAAATTGGCCAATGAGATTAAGCAAAACGCTAGTAACCAAGAGAAGTTACTAATGACTGTTGAGGGAATAAACAAGGTACTTCCTAACGAAGAATTTGCGAAATTTTCGGTGATAATCTCTTAGAATCTAATTTTAGTTTTACAAATAAAGTTAGATTCATGCATTCATAACAAATGGAAATTTTAGTTCGCAAACGGAATAAAAAAGCAGGAGCAAGAAAGCCTATTAGAAAAATATCAAGATCCTGCTAGCCTAAGTTAAACTTGAAAATCCCTTTAAAATCATTAAAGCATTGATAATCAAGAGGTAGCTACATGACCAAGAGATGACGATTAGCAAATGCAGTGTTAGCAACTTTTGTTTCCGCTATGAGAAGGTTAATCGAAGTATCAGCTCGATAAAATTCAATTCATGGGGAAATTACATAATATAGGTAAGCTCATCACACAAATTGTGCGTAGTCAGAACAAATCAGGAAAAGGCTTCATTAAGGCAGGAGTAGCGAAAGAAACGAAAACCATGTTCGAGGATAAAAACAGAAGAGTTTCTAGTTGGATAAAATCTATCCAAAAAAAATCATAGAAGCTAAAGTAATGGATAAAGTAGCCAACTTTATTAAAAAGCAATCCTCTTCTAAGTCTCAAGGATTAGAGGATACGACATCCGGACAGCCTTTAAACTCGAACAGCATGCTGGAAAGAAAGCCATTTCCAAACCAGTCAGACTTCCAACATGGATACCGGTATTCAGCGGAACAGATCAAGTGGTTGTTCTTCAGGACGAAACATCCATTCAACAACAGGGTGCAATATCAGGGATACAATAAAGCGAAACGTCAAATGAGGTTCAAATAAATGTAGGTTCTACTGCTGGTAAATTTATATTAAGTTCTGTTAGAAAATATCAAATAGTCCTTCATAAAAAAGTAAAACGGACTAAAACTCCATCAGTAAAATTTGGGCCAATGGAAGAAATTAAAAGATTTAGACAAGCTATTGATAAAATATGTTTAAAAGGAGTACTAGACAATTGCAAACCAAACAAAAGACAATTCTTATCAAATCATTTTTTGGTCCCAAAGCCAAGCGGATTCTTCCGTTTTACACTAAATTTAAAAAAGCTAAATAAATTTATCAATACTAATAATTTTCAAATGGAGGATATTCGAACGGTTGCGAAACTGATTTTCTTAGGTTTCTTCATATGCATGATAGATCTATAAGACGCATATTATCCAGTACCGATTCACAAAAAAGCTGAAAATTCCTGAGATTTGAATTTCTATGAACTTTATACCAATTTGCGTACTTGCCTATTGAGCTACATTTAAGTCCATATATTTTCACAAAATTACTAAAACCAGTAGATCGATTAATAAGAGCTAAGGGTTTAATGTTGTTTATATATCTGAATGATATTAATTATGTGCATTAGTAAAGATTATGAAAATTGCTACATGAATGTTAAGGAAACTGTTAACTTATTATAATTTTTATTAAATTTCTTCAACTGCATGCAAATTTCTTAGGTTTAAAATTGATTTGATTGAATATGCGATTCAATTGCCTAAGGAAAAAAGAGGAATAAAGATCTTTTTGTTGAAAACATTGTTTAATATGATTTTGCAGAATTCATAAAGAAATTAATCTCAACTTGTCCAGCAGTCAAATATGCCACTGTGAACTAAATTGTTAGAGAGAAAGAAACCTATATTATTATTGCCTAATAATTTCAACTGTATGACGTAAAAATGCTAATTCCAAAATTAATTTTACTAGATCTGACGCCATGATTGCAAAATTTACCGATAACAATTAATACTATAAAAACAGCGGATTTCAAAGTAGTACAGATGTATCAAGCACTGGCTGGAGAGCTACAAATGGTTTTGAGGAAACATACGGCTTTTCAGACGATAGATAAACAGAATATCACATACGTTATTGAGAATTACTAGCAGTTTGTTAAGTAATTAAACGAGACAAAGCATCAAGAATTATTATTGCACTTGATTGGCCACGTTAAGTTCGTAGTACCCTTGGTACCGTTTATTTATATATCTTCTTGTAGACAAACTCCTTATATTTGAACCAAATATTGATTTGTTATAATCAATCATACTATCTTCGTGCAAAACGAAACGCATCCTCGGGCCAAGTATCTGCGTCTAATATTGAGTAAACTATCAGGGAAGCCTTCTAAAAAAAAATGTACCTATCACAGCAGTGGACATTATCTTATAATTTTTAGCTCTCAGGGCGACTAAACAGTATGAATCAGCGTTACAAGTATGGGTACAATTCTGCAAAGAGGTTAATTCTGAATTTTATGAATCTACAAGAAGTAGTCTCCTAAAATTTTTAAGTAAGTGGCTTGAAGCAGGTGCATCACATAGTATTTTAACTACATATAAATTCGCAGTACCCTTGATTTTTCATCATATATTTTCATCAAAATAAAATAGGTGAAGGCGCAAAGTACTAACAAAAAGCAATAACATTATTAGCCCCAGGTATTGTTTTTGTAGAGCACAGACGTTAGTATCTATTGAAATATCTAATATTAAGTCAACACCAAGACCAAAAATAAAAATTCTAGATGTTATTAAAACATCAGGCTTAGAACGTTATCAGCTACTATTAGTCTTACCAAAGTCTGTTGAAGAGTCTAACTTATCTACTGTGACGGTTATTGCGGAATATATAGATATTATATAGATAGATATATAGACAGATATATAGATTATACAGATAGGTATGTAATGTAGTGTAGCATTGTGGATGGATTGCCTGGGAGACATCGGGTGTGTGTTGTCAGCGTTGTCAAGGAGTGTTGTCAACGTATAAAAAGAGAACCGTTGTAACGAGAGTAGTGAGTGACGAATGGTGACTGCATGCATATAGACTGACGGTGCATCAAACGACATTGTAACAAATCATACCGTTACCAAACCTACTAGCACTATATTATTTCCTACAGGTATATAGACGTATAGATCTCATATAGATCAAAGCTTCAAAAAGCAAGGCTGACACGTTATATATTGCAACTGAAAGGACACATAAGTGTCTCAAATTATTGGTTGCTGGATAAGGTGTGCCTTAACGAAGAGTAGTATAGATTCATAGTACATTCGACAAAACGCGCGGCTATATTAAAATATTAGAAGTATGGATTTAGCTACAACTAGAAGAACAGTAGGGCGGTCAAACAACTCTCAGATTTAGGAAAAGTTTTATAATAAACCTACACTAGCAGATAATTACGAGTTCGCAACAGCACTGCGTTTATATCATCTTCAGAGTAATTATTACAAGATACATTCTAATTGTCACACGCTCAAGAAGGCCACTCGCTCGGAAACAGTAACCAGGTAAACGAAACGTCCTGCATGCCACAGCTATCGAAATAGTAGCCGGACGATAACGGAATAACCGTCTCTGAGACCCCTCCAAAGGGACTAAAACCTCAATATAAAAACTCTCCTAAATTAGCGCTCAAGACATTATTCTGTTGTAACACTTTGAATCGTCACTCTGTTGGATTTACATAATAAAAATTTCATTATCATATACGAAGTTCAATTTCTTCACCTTATTCGTGAAATGTTCGAACTGCGACGCGAAGAGATCACCGGCGATCTATCGGTTTCGTGATTTCTTGTATCTCCGACGTGATATAGTCATAGTACACTTAGGCTGAGGAACTCAGAAATAGGTATTAAGGTTTTTTATAAATAAGGTTATTATAAACACCATAAAAGTAAAAAAAAGCAGGAAAGAAAAGGATTTTAGATATATGATAAAAAATTAAAAAATTAAATATATATAAATAATAGTACATATAAAGTTCGACAAACAGAATTTAAAATTGCTATTTTCTCTGAACCACACCTGTAATCGAACGAACGAAGCGAATGAAATATAACTGAGCGGTCAAATGAATTTACCTGTAAGTGAAGTTTGATCACAATTAAATGATGCACCTCGTTCGAGAGACTACAATCTCACCCATGAAATATATATTTTAAACAACTTATACAATGATTTGTGCAAAATTGTTTATATCCAAGAAAAGCAACTGTGAAAAAATGTAAAAAATTAATAAGAAAACCATAAAATTTAAATAATACATAACAAGTAAATGACAAAAAATTATCGAAAACTTTACACAAATATAAAAATTATGTATTTCATTTACGTTTCTCAAATTACGTATATTAACGAATTACGTATTATTAACAAAAAATTAGCTCGAAATTGAAGATATTAAGTTAAACAAAATTTAAACTCTAAATTCTCTTTCACTAAACAGGAAACGTTGATGAAAAATGTTATTTGTATCGTAAATTTGCTTTTGTTAAATGCTCACATGTTTTTCACATAACTTTGTAAACCACCTTGAAAAGCTGCTTCTCCGATCACGTGGGATACCATGCGAATCACAGATGCACCTAAAACAAGACAATCGATTTTTCAGTCATTAAACAAATATAACCGAAAATTTATCTGAGAATGCTGAAATTTAGGATTAATTATTTTTATATTTATCGTTGGACTGCGGATTTTTACGCACTTATGGAAGACTTGAAGACACAAAAATGCACGGTATAAACATATATTATATGCATTTTATGTAAAAATTATGTAAAATATTCAATGTATGATTTTGTAATACTTCTATTGAATGTATTCTTTATATTTAGAATGTAAAATAATTTTATACTTATAGATTCCATTTTCTTTAATTATTTTTATAAAAATGTGAATTTGCACAAATATTTACGGTCTATATATATGTCGGAGATGAAAGAACACCGGAGCCTCTCTTCGGAACTTGGGGAAAATCCCGTAATATTGTAATCCAGATTTTATCATAACCATAATTAAACAATTGTCATTCAATCCGATTGTGTTTATTCGAGATTTGTAACAATGAGCTTGGGCTCGAGGCGACAATCAGTCGTCAACGTAGCCGCGGTCAAGGGA
>JACXIM010008860.1:0-10054 GCA_014737505.1 Bombus sibiricus | reverse complement strand
TGAAAAAATTGCAAATAGGCTGGATTTGGCAGTGCCCAGACTTGACGTAGGACAAACCGGATGCTGTGTTCTGTAAGTGGCAGCACATGTGGAGTATAGCGCACGTCGGTTTGTCGACATATCTAGAATAGTAGCGGAGATATGTTCAATTGAATATTGAAGGCTGAAAATAAAAAAAGTGCAACTATGCTGGTTTTGACAGTGCCCAGAGTTGACGTAGGATATACCGGATGTTATGGCCTGTAAGTGGCAGCATATGTGGAGTATAACGCAAGACTATTTGTAGACATATCACCAATAGCAGCGGAGATACGTTCAATTGAATATCGAAGTCTGAATATGCAAAGCTGCAAATAGCCTAGATAAAACAGTGCCCAGAGTTGACGTAGGACATACCGGATGTAGTGGCCTGTATGTGACAGCATATGTGGAGAATAACGCACGTTGCTTTGTGGACGTATCTCCAATAGCAGCGGAGATATGTTCAATTGAATATTCAAGCCTGAATATGCGATACTGTGATTTCATTGGATTTGACAGGGACCAGAGTCCGATATAGCGCAAACCGGCTGATGTGCGCTGATTTTGGCAGCAAATGTGGAGATTAACGCACATCGATTTGTCGATTTATCTCCAATAGCAGCGGAGAAGCGTCAATTTAATATTGAAGCCGAAATTTGCAAAAGTGCAAATAGGCTGGATTTGACAGAGACCAGAGTGGACATAGCGCAAACCGGCTCATGTGCGCTGATTTTGACAGCAAATGTGGAGAATAACGCACATCGATTTGTCGATTTATCTCCAATAGCAGCGGAGAAGCGTCAATTTAATATTGAAGCCGAAATTTGCAAAAGTGCAAATAGGCTGGATTTGACAGAGACCAGAGTGGACATAGCGCAAACCGGCTCATGTGCGCTGATTTTGACAGCAAATGTGGAGGATAACGCACATCGATTTGTCGACATATCTCCAATAGCAACGGAGAAGCGTTCAATGTAATATTGAAGGCTGAATATACAAAAATGCAAATAGGCTGGATGTGACAGTGTCCAGAGTTGACGTAGGACAAACCGGATGTTGTGTCCTGTAAGAGACATCATATGTGGCGCATAACGCACGTCGGCTTGTCGACATATCTGCAATAGTAGCGGAGGTACTTTCAATTGAATATTGATGAGAGTATATGCAAAAGTGCAAATAGGCAGGATTTGACTGTGGCCAGATTTGACGTAGGACAAACCGGATGTTGTGTCCTGTAAGTGGCAGCATACGTGGAGTATAAGGCACGTCAATTTGTAGACATATCTCCAATAGCAGCGGAGAAGCGTTCAATTGAATATTGAAGGCTGAATATGCGGTACTGTGATTTCGTTGGATTTGACGGGGACCAGAGTGGACATAGCACAAACCGGCTGATGTGAGCTGATTTTGACAGCAAATGTGGAGAAAAACGCACATCGATTTGTCGACATATCTCCAATAGCAGCGGAGAAGCGTTCAATGTAATATTGAAGGCTGAATATGCAAAGGTGCAAATAGGCTGGATTTGACAGTGTCCAGAGTTGCCGTACGACAAACCGGATGTTGTGTCCTGTAAGAGACATCATATGTGGCGCATAACGCACGTCGGCTTGTCGACAAATCTAGATTAGTAGCGGAGATATGTTCAATTGAATATTGAATCCTGAATATGCAAAACTGCAAATAGCCTGGATTTGACAGTGCCCAGAGTTGACGTAGGACAAGCCGGATGTTGTGTCCTGTATGTGGCAGCATATGTGGAGAATAACGCACGTTGCTTTGTGGACGTATCTCCAATAGCAACGGAGAAGCGTTCAATGTAATATTGAAGGCTGAATATGCAAAAGTGCAAATAGGCTGGATTTGACTGTGTCTAGAGTTGCCGTACGACAAACCGGATGTTGTGTCCTGTAAGAGACATCATATGTGGCGTATAACGCACGTCGGCTTGTCGACAAATCTAGAATAGTAGCAGAAATATGTTCAATTGAATATTCAAGCCTGAATATGCGATACTGTGATTTCATTGGATTTGACAGGGACCAGAATCCGATGTAGCGCAAACCGGCTGATGTGCGCTGATTTTGACAGCAAATGTGGAGATTAACGCACATCAATTTGTCGACATATCTCCAATAGCAGCGGAGAAGCGTCAATTTAATATTGAAACCGAAATTTGCAAAAGTGCAAATAGGCTGGATTTGACAGTGCCCAGAGTTGACGTAGGACAAACCGGATGTTGTGGCCTGTAAGTGGCAGCATATGTGGAGTATAACGCAAGACTATTTGTAGACATATCTCCAATAGCAGCGGAGAAGCGTTCAATTTAATATTGAAGGCTGAATATACAAAAGCGCAACTATGCTGGTTTTGACAGTGCCCAGAGTTGACGTAGGACAAACCGGATGTTGTGTCCTCTAAGTGGCAGCATATGTTGAGTAGGACGCACGTCGGTTTGTCGACATATCTAGAATAATAGCGGAGATATGTTCAATTGAATATTGAAGGCTGAATATGCAAAACAGCAAATAGCCTGGATAAAACAGTGCCCAAAGTTGACGTAGGACATAACGGATATTATGGCCTGTAAGTAGCATCATATGTGGAGTATAACGCACGTCTATTTGTAGGCATATCTCCAAAAGCAGCGGAGAAGCGTTCAATTTAATATTGAAGGCTGAATATACAAAAGTGCAACTATACTGGATTTGACAGAGACCAGAGTGGACATAGCGCAAACCGGCTGATGTGTTCTGATTTTGACAGCAAATGTGGAGAATAACGCACATCGATTTGTCGACATACCTCCAATTGCAGCGGAGAAGCGTTCAATTTAATATTGAAGGCTGAATATGCAAAAGTGCAAATAGTCTGGATTTGACAGTGCCCAGAGATGACGTAGGACATACCGGATGTTGTGTCCTGTAAGTGGCAGCAAATGTAGAGTATAAGACACGTCTATTTGTGGACATATCTCCAATTGTAGCGGAGATATATTCAATTCAATATCGGAGCCCGCATATGCAAAACTGCAACTATGCTGCATTTGACAGTGCCCAGAGTTGACGTAGGATATACCGGATGTTATGGCCTGTAAGTGGCAGCATATGTGGAGTATAACGCAAGACTATTTGTAGACATATCTCCAATAGCAGCGGAGAAGCGTTCAATTTAATATTGAAGGCTGAATATACAAAAGCGCAAATATGCTGGTTTTGACAGTGCCCAGAGTTGACGTAGGACAAACCGGATGTTGTGTCCTGTAACTGGCAGCATGTGTTGACTAGGACGCACGTCGGTTTGTCGACATATCTAGAATAATAACGGAGATATGTTCAATTGAATATTGAAGCCTGAATATGCAAAACTGCAAATATCTTGGATTTGGTAGTGCCCAGGGTTGACGTAGGACAAACCGGATGTTGTGTCCTGTAAGTGGCAGCATATGTGAAGTATAACGCACGTCGGTTTGTCGACATATGTATATGCAATAGCAGCGGAGATACGTTCAAATGGATATTAAAGCCTGAATATGCGGTTCTGTTATTTCATTGACTTTGACAGTGCTCAGAGTAGACGTTAGACAAACCGGTTGCCGTGCCCCGAAAGTGGCAGCATATGTGGAGTATAACGCACGGCGGTTTGTCGACATATCTAGAATAGTGCCAGAGGTACTTTCAATTGAATATTGAAGCCTGAATATGCAAAAGTGCAACTAGGCAGGATTTGACAGTGCCCACAGTTAACGTAAGACAAACCGGATGTTGTGTCCTGTAAGAAGCAGCATATGAGGAGTATGACACACGTCGGTTTGTCGACATATCTAGAATAGTAGCGGAGATATGTTCAATTGAATATTGAAGGCTGAAAATAAAAAAAGTGCACCTATGCTGGTTTTGACACAGCCCAGAGTTGACGTAGAACAAACCGGATGTTGTGTTCTGTAAGTGGCAGCATATGTGGAGTATAACGCACGTCGGTTTGTCGGCATATCGAGAAGAGTAGCGGAGATATGTTCAATTGAATATTGAAGCCTGAACATGCAAAACTGCAAATAGCATGGATAAAGCAGTGCCCAGACTTGACGTAGGACAAACCGGATGCTGTGTTCTGAAAGTGGCAGCACATGTGGAGTATAGCGCACGTCGGTTTGCCGACATATCTAGAATAGTAGCGGAAATATGTTCAATTGAATATTGAAACCTGAATATGCAAAACTGCAAATAGCCTGGATAAAACAGTGCCCAGAGTTGACGTAGGACATACCGCATGTAGTGGCCGGTAAGTGGCAGCATATGTGGAGTATAACGAACGTCAGTTTGTCGACATATCTGGAATAGTAGCGGAGATATATTCAATTGAATATTGAAGCCTGAATATGCAAAACTGCAAATAGGATGGATTTGGCAGTGCCCAGACTTGACGTAGGACAAACCGGATGCTGTGTTCTGTAAGTGGCAGCACATGTGGAGTATAGCGCACGTCGGTTTGTCGACATATCTAGAATAGTAGCGGAGATATGTTCATTTGAATATTGAAGGCTGAAAATAAAAAAAGTGCAACTATGCTGGTTTTGATAGTGCCCAGCGTTGACGTAGTACAAACCGGATGTTGTGTTCTGTAAGTGGCAGCATATGTGGAGTATAACGCACTTCGATTTTTGGACATATCTCCAATAGCAGCGGAGGTGCGTTCAACTGAATATGGAAGGCTGAATATGCAAAACTACAAATAAGCTGGATTTGACAGTGTCCAGAGTTGGCGTAGAACATACCAGATGTAGTGGCCTGTACGTGGCAGCATATGTGGAGCATATCGCACGTCGGTTTGTCGACATATCTAGAATAGTAGCGGATATATGTTCAGTTGAATATTGAATCCTGAATATGCAAAACTGCAAATAACCTGGATTTGACAGTATCCAGAGTTGGCGTAGGACAAACCGGATATTGTGTCCTGTAAGTGGCAGTACATGTGGAGCGTAACGCACGTCGGTTTGTCGACATATCTAGAATAGTAGCGGAGATATGTATAATTGAATATTGAAGGCTGAATATGCAAAAGTGCATCTATGCTGATTTTGACAGTACCCAGTGCTGACGTAGGACAAACCGGATGTTAGGTCCCGTAAGTGGCAGCATATGTGGATTATACGCCACGACGGCTTCTCGACATATCTAGAATAGTAGCGGAGATATGATCAATTGAATATTGAATCCGGAATATTCAAAACTGCAAATACGTTGGATTTGACAGTGCCCAGAGTTGACGTAGGATATACCGGATGTTGTGTCCCGTAAGTGGCAGCATATGTGGAGAATGACGCACTTCTATTCTTCGATATATCTCCAATAGCATGGGAGGTGCGTTCAACTGAATATGGAAGCCTGAATATGCAAAACTGCAAATAAGCTGGATTTGACAGTGTCCAGATTTGGCGTAGGACAATCGGGAGGTTGTGTGGTGTAAGTTGCAACATATGTGGAGTATAACGCACGTCGGTTTGTCGACATATCTAGAATAGAAGCGGAGATATTTATAATTGAATATTGAAGGCTGAATATGCAAAACTCCAAGTAGGCTAGATTTGACAGTACCCACAGTTGACGTAGGACAAACCGGATGTTGTGTCCCGTAAGTGGCAGCATATGTGGATTATACGCCACGACGGCTTGTCGACATATCTAGAATAGTAGCGGAGATATGATCAATTGAATATTGAATCCTGAATATGCAAAACTGCAAATAAGCTGGATTTGACAGTGTCCAGAGTTGGCGCAGGACAAACCGGATATTGTGTCCTGTAAGTGGCAGCACATGTGGAGCGTAACGCACGTCGGTTTGTCAACATATATGCAATAGCAGCGGAGATGCATTCAATTGAATATTGAAGCCTGAATATGCAAAACTGCAAGTAGCCTAGATAAAACAGTGCCCTGAGTTGACGTAGGACATACCGGATGTAGTGGCCTGTAAGTGGCAGCATATGTGGAGCATATCGCACGTCGGTTTGTCGACATATCTAGAATAGTAGCGGGGATATTTATAATTGAATATTGAAGGCTGAATATGCAAAAGTGCAACTATGCTGGTTTTGACAGTGCCCAGTGTTGACGTAGGACAAACCGGATGTTAGGTCCCGTAAGTGGCAGCATATGTGGATTATACGCCACGACGGCTTGTCGACATATTTAGAATAGTAGCGGAGATATGATCAATTGAATATTGAATCCGGAATATTCAAAACTGCAAATAGGTTGGATTTGACAGTGGCAGAGTTGACGTAGGATATACCGGATGTTGTGTCCCGTAAGTGGCAGCATATGTGGAGAATGACGCACTTCTATTTTTCGATATATCTCCAATAGCAGGGGAGGTGCGTTCAACTGAATATGGAAGCCTGAATATGCAAAACTGCAAATAAGCTGGATTTGACAGTGTCCAGATTTGGCGTAGGACAATCGGGATGTTGTGTGGTGTAAGTTGCAACATATGTGGAGTATAACGCACGTCGGTTTGTCGACATATCTAGAATAGTAGCGGAGAAGAGTACAATTTAATATTGAAGGCTGAGAACAAAAAAAGTGCAACTATGCTGGTTTTGACAGTGCCCAGATTTGACGTACGACAAACCGGATGTTGTGTCCTGTAAGTGGTAGCATATGTGGAGTATAACGAACTTCGGTTTGTCGACATATCTAGAATAGTAGCGGAGATATATTCAATTGAATATTGAAGCCTGAAGATGCAAAACTGCAAATAGGCTGGATTTGGCAGTGCCCAGACTTGACGTAGGACAAACCGGATGTTGTGTTCTGTAGGTGGCAATACATGTGGAGTATAACGCACGTCGGTTTGTCGACATATCTAGAATAGTAGCGGAGATATGTTCAATTGAATATTGAAGCCTGAAGATGCAAAACTGCAAATAGGCTGGATTTGGCAGTGCCCAGACTTGACGTAGGACAAACCGGATGTTGTGTTCTGTAGGTGGCAACACATGTGGAGTATAACGCACGTCGGTTTGTCGACATATCTAGAATAGTAGCGGAGATATGTTCAATTGAATATTGAAGCCTGAATATGCAAAACTGCAAATAGGCTGGATTTGGCAGTGCCCAAACTTGACGTAGGACAATCGGGATGTTGTGTGGTGTAAGTTGCAACATATGTGGAGTATAACGCACTTCGATTTTTGGACATATCTCCAATAGCAGCGGAGAAGCTTTCAATGTAATATTGAAGGCTGAATATGCAAAACTGCAAATAAGCTGGATTTGACATTGTCCAGAGTTGGCGTAGGACAAACTGGATATTGTGTCCAGTAAGTGGCAACACATGTGGAGTATAACGCACGTCGGTTTGTCGACATATATGCAATAGCAGCGGAGATGCGTTCAATTGAATATGGAAGCCTGCATATGCAAAACTCCAAATATGCTAGATTGGACAGTACCCAAAGATGACTTTGGACAAACCGGATGTTGCGCCCTGTAAGTGGCAGCATATGTGGAGAATAACGCACGTTGCTTTGTGGACGTATCTCCAATAGCAGCGGAGATATGTTCAATTGAATATTGAAGTCTGAATATGCGGAATTGTAATTGCATTGGATTTGACAAGGACCAAAGTTGAAATCGCTCAATCCGGCTGATGTGAGCTGTATTTGGCAGGAAATATGGAGTATAATGCGCATCGAGTTGTCGACATATGACCAAGAGCAGCGGAGATACGTTCAGCTTAATATTGAAGCCTGAATATGCAGAACGGTAAATACATAGGATTTGAGAGGGACCAGGGTTGACATAGCAGAATCCGGCTGTTTCGCGCCGTATTTGGCTGGAAATATGGAGTATAATGCACATCGAATTGTAGACATATCACCAATAGTAGCGGAGACATGTTTAATTGAATATGGAAGCCTGAATATGCAAAACTTCAAATAGCCTGGATAAAACAGTACCCAGAGTTGACGCAGGACATACCGGATGTTGTGGCCTGTAAGTGGCAGCATATGTGGAGTATAACGCAATTCTATTTGCCGACATATCTCCAATAGCAGCGGAGAAGCGTTCAATTTAACATTGAAGGCTCAATATGCAAGAGTGCAACTAGGCTGGATTTGATAGTGCCCAGAATTGACGTAGAACAAACCGGATGTTGCGTCCTAGATGTGGCAGCACATGTTTAATATAACGCACGTCGTTTTGTCGACATATCTGGAATAGTAGCGGAGACATGTTCAATTGAATATTGCAGCCTGAATATGCAAATGTGCAAATAGGCTGGATGTGACAGTGTCCAGAGTTGACGTAGGACAAACCGGATGTTGTGCCTGTCAGTGGCAGCATATGCGGAGTATAACGCACGTCGGTTTGTCGACATATCTCCAATAGCAGCGGAGAAGCGTTCAATGTAATATTGAAGGCTGAATATGCAAAAGTGCAAATAGGCTGGATTTGACAGTGTCCAGAGTTGCCGTACGACAAACCGGATGTTGTGTCCTGTAAGAGACATCATATGTGGCGCATAACGCACGTCGGCTTGTCGATAAATCTAGATTAGTAGCGGAGATATGTTCAATTGAATATTGAATCCTGAATATGCAAAACTGCAAATAGCCTGGATTTGACAGTGCCCAGAGTTGACGTAGGACAAGCCGGATGTTGTGTCCTGTAAGTGGCAGCATATGTGGTGTATAAGGCACGTCTATTTGTGGCCATATCTCCAATAACAGCGGAGATATGTTCAATTGAAAATTGAATCCTGAATATGCAAAGCTGCAAATAGCCTGGATTTGACAGTGCCCAGAGTTGACGTAGGGCAAACCGGATCTTGTGTCCTCTAAGTGGCAGCATATGCGGAGTATAAGGCTCGTCTATTTGTGGACATATCTCCAATAGCAGCGGAGAAGCGTTCAATTTAATATTGAAGGCAGAATATGAAAAAGTGCAAAAATGCTGGAATTGACAGTGCCCAGAGTTGACGTAGGACAAACCGGATGTTGTGTCCTGTAAGTGGCAGCATACGTGGAGTATAAGGCACGTCTATTTGTGGAAATATCTCCAATAGCAGCGGAGAAGCGTTCAATTGAATATTGAAGGCTGAATATGCGGTACTGTGATTTCGTTGGATTTGACGGGGACCAGAGTGGACATAGCACAAACCGGCTGATGTGAGCTGATTTTGACAGCAAATGTGGAGAATAACGCACATCCATTTGTCGACATATCTCCAATAGCAGCGGAGAAGCGTTCAATGTAATATTGAAGGCTGAATATGCGGTACTGTGATTTCGTTGGATTTGACAGGGACCAGAGTGGACATAGCGCAAACCGGCTGATGTGAGCTGATTTTGACAGCAAATGTCGAGAACAACGCACATCGATTTGTCGACATATCTCCAATAGCATCGGAGAAGCGTTCAATGTAATATTGAATCCTGAATATGCAAAACTGAACTATGCTGGGTTTGATAGTTCCCAGAGATGACGTAGGACAAACTGGATGTTGTGTCCTGTAAGTGGCAGCATATGTTGAGTAGGACGCACGTCGGTTTGTCGACATATCTAGAATAATACCGGAGATATGTTCAATTGTATATTGAAGCCTGAATATGCAAAACTGCAAATAGCCTGGATAAAACAGTGCCCAGAGTTGACGTAGGACAATCCGGATGTTGTGTCCTGTAAGTGGCAACATATGTGGAGTATAAGGCACGTCTGATAGTGGACATATCTCCAATAGCAGCGGAGAAGCGTTCAATTTAATATTGAAGGCTGAATAAACAAAAGTGCAACTATGCTGGTTTTGACAGAGCCCAGAGTTGACGTTGGACAATCCGGATGTTGTGTCCTGTAAGTGGCAGCATATGTGGAGTATAAGGCACGTCTGATAGTGGACATATCTCCAATAGCAGCGGAGAAGCGTTCAATTTAATATTGAAGGCTGTATATGCAAAAGTGCAAATAGGCTGGATTTGACAGTGCCCAGAGTTCACGTAGGACAAACCGGATGTTCTGTCCTGTAAGTG
>JACXIM010008855.1:0-44628 GCA_014737505.1 Bombus sibiricus | reverse complement strand
TCTCTCTTGTGCGACCTCATCAGCGAGAAAGAATAACGTCTTTACGAATTTTTCCACGTTTTGTTAACCAAGAGTTGGACTTAGAGTTTGTGGGAACATACATCTGTTACCCCTTTGACCGCGGATTCGTTATAGAACCCATGATCATTGTGATTAGCGTCGCGAGTATCTAATTATCACGGTTGCTTGTCGAAATCTGTAATAATCATATTTGCGCTAGTCAATATCTTCTCCATTGCTTAACAACAATGTCTAATTACGACGAAGATTCGTTTCGCGCCCCTAACCCCAACCCTAATTATAATGTGAATTCGACATATATATATGTCGGATTCACATTATAAGTAGAATTGGGGTTAGGGGCGCGAAACGAATCTTCGTCGTGATTAGACATTGTTGTTAAGCAATGGAGAAGATATTGACTAGCGCAAATATGATTATTACAGATTTCGACAAGCAACCGTGATAATTAGATACTCGCGACGCTAATGACAATGATCATGGGTTCCATAACGAATCCGCGGTCAAAGGGGTAACGAAAATGCGGCTTCTTCCAAAGTCCAAGTTATACCGAACTTTCTTGTCTACGGTACAAGTGTTACTTAACTGACTCGCTAATACAACCTCGCGAGAGAGAGAATGGCTTTCCGTCACGATGATGCTGCAGAGGAAGACTATGATGGGGTGTGTCTAAGGACACGAGATCATCGGATTCGTGCAGCGATGCCTTCGTTCGGAAGGTGATGGAAATTGACGTTGCTGTTAATTGGTCAGTTTCCATATCGGTGGTTAAAGAAGGATGCTAGTCGCCCTTGAGGTAAATCTTAATATTTATAACGGGCCCTCGAGCTAGCTGAACACGTGCTGTGGAAATGCGTCGACATCTGATATCCATCTTACTCGAAGAATAGGGTCTGCGTTTGGCGAGCCAAGAGACCGTTGAAATGTTTATTGTCGAGTGTTACAACTATTTCCTTTTTAAGAGAAGCTATACTATTACTGCATACCTTTGTTAGACAAAACGTTCATCCCTTGACCACGGCTACGTTTGGCGACTGACTGTCGCCTCGAGCCCAAGCTCACTATCGCAAGTTTTCGAACAATTACAATCGGACTGGACGACTAAAATTGTTTAATTACGGCAATGGTATAATCTAGATTACAATGTTACGGGGTTTTTCCAGAGTTCCAAAAGGGAGGCTCCGGTTTCCTTCCATCTCCGACACGGCCATTCTGACTATCACACGTCCTCGGATGTAGCTAAAATGTTGGGTTTTCCCAACATTAGACTCGATACAATTGACATTATCTACAATTTAATCAAACGTCTAAATAACCCAAGGGTCCAGTTCAACAACAGAAATTTCGATCGGATGCTCAATAGCGAAGTACAAGAAAACAAAATCAGGAACGTTACGATTAACATTCAAGGTGCTGGTTGCATTCTGTGAATTACCAGTCAGACCGTAATAACACGACAGATCATTTCCGATTTCGTACACGGGTGAATCTCAGTTTGTTGTATCGTATTAGTACACTGGGTGTATTACGAAAGCGCCGGACGCCACACTAGGCGTATTACGAAAGCGCCGGACACCACGGTGAGCGTATTACGAAAGCGCCGGACGCCACACTAGACGTATTACGAAAGCGCCGGACGCTACACTGGGTGCGTTATTATGACTGGAACATAGTGTTAATGGTCCTCTGAGATCGGTGTACTCATATCGCTATTATCACCGTCGTTGTCATCACCGCAGACGTCCAACTCAGCAGGAACGTAACCATCTGGCATTTTTCTCAATCTATCATGACTGTCTTTATATGATCGTTTGCCGTCTAAGGTTTTTAAAATATACCTATCTTCTTCCAAAATCTCTGCTATCATAAATGGACCCTTAAATTTTGGATCTAACTTAGTTTGGTTTCTTTCCTCGTTTTTGCGTAACACAAAATCACCAAGATTAAACCTAACTACTATAGCTTTAGTTTTGTCAAATCTACTTTATCACACTTAGCGCTATTCTCCATATTCTCTATTGCCTGCTGTCTTACATCGGAGATATCTACTTCTCTTTCTTTAATATTGTCAGGCAGCGATAAACCGTATGGTCTTACTGTTTTACCGGTTAATAATTCTAATGGACTCGATTTAGTCACGCGGTTGGTGGTGCAATTCGAAGACAATTGTATTTCCCTAATCATGTCTTGACTGCCGGGTCGTTTCTATTGTTGTAAGCATGTTCTTCAGTGTACCCATAATACGCTCTACCTATCCATTGGCCCTACTAGCACCGGCTGCTATTGAGTGGAGTTTAATCATTTTTACTTGACAGCAATCTTGGAGTTCTTTATCCGTAAAACATCTCCCTTGATCCGCTATCGTCCGGCAAGGACTACCGAATGAAAGTACAGCCGACTTAAGCGCTTTAATGGTATTAAGAGAATCTATCTTACGAGTATGGTGTAGGTTTACGAATTTAGTGAAAGCATCGACCAAAACAATAACATATTCTTTCATATCACTTTTACCATTTAATTTGTTTGTTACATTCATGTGAACTGTATGTCAAGGTATGCTGGCCTTAGGTATAGGATGTAGTTCGGCTTGTATTTTACCTGAACTTGCCTTAGAGGCTGGGCAAGCAGAGAGTTCTGCCTTTTCTTTGTATTCTACGATAAAGGGTATCGGATCGTGATTCGTACGTATTTGCGATGTCTGCCGCGAGCTCATCGTTTCGTAACTTATTGGCGATTTATGAAATTTGGGGATCGCGACGTTGTTCCGCTAATAGCTAATCTCCTGAGATTTCGGCCCGATTAATTTCTTTATCTGTGACTTTGTTAATTATACTGTGATCCATGTCTATGAAATTCCGCTAAGAGAAATCTACGTGAGCCATTCGTTTGACTCCTCGATACATAATATCGAAGTTGAAAGTTCGTAAGTAAGCCCACTGCCTGTAAACCCTGTCATTTAATTCCACTTTATTGCTAGATGCCTACGAAGAATTACCGTCGCTAACAACAAGAAATTCTCGTCTATAGTGGCGAAAATGTTTAACGTCGTTTACAACTGCCAACATCTCTCGTTCATACGAATGATACTTGGATTCCGCGGGACTAGTTTTCTTACTATAATATTCTACTACTCTGCTTTTACCGTCAAACCTATGCATGAAAATAGCCCTATATCCATCCGAACTAGCGTCAGTGTGTGGTTCTATCGAATTATTAGGGTTAAATATCATTAACACCGGCGTGTCAGTCAGGACGGAAATTACCTTCTGCCTTATCTTTTCGTATGTATCTGTCCAAGTTATGTTTTTGTTACTGGAGGTAAGTGTGTATAGAGGTTTCATAACTTGTGAGAATTTAGAGGCGAATTTTCGGAAGTAAGAGACTAGACCTATGAACTATCTAAGCTGTGTGACGGTCATTATCGCAGGTAAAGAACTCAAGGCTCTTATTTTACCAGGGTTAGAGTGAACTTCTCCGTTTTGAATTACATGCCCAAGATAGAGTACCCATGACTTTAGAAAAGAACATTTAGAAAAATTAAAAGAGGATCCGGCTTTTACGTAGGTATTTAAAACGTATCCAATCTTTCTAAAGTTTGATCTAACGAGTCGGCAATAATGAGGACGTCATCCAGTAAACAACAACGTACGAACGGGCCAGGTCGTCTAAGGCATTGAGAATAGCCCTCTGAAAAACGGACGATGCATTTTTTCAATCCGAACGGCATCGTTATATACTCGTATTGTCCGTCGGGGGTAACAAACGTTGTATACTCCATAGAGTTAAAGTGAATAGGGATTTGGTGAAACCCGCTGGCCATGTCCAGACTAATAAAATATCTCGCGATTTGACCCGCAATACGAGGTAGAAGATACCGATCCGCGACCGTATCTTTATTTAGTTCTCGAAAATCTACATATAATCCATTTGAGGAATCTTTCTTCTCCACGAGTAACATAGGGCTCGCAAACGGTGAATTACTAGGCCTTATGATTTTTGCTCGAATTAATTCGCTTATTCTCTCACGTGCTATTCTGCGCTCTTCCTCGCTAAGTCTATCAGGGCTTCTTGGTACGGTGATGTTAGGATCAATTAATCGTATTTCTAACTGGCTTGTATTTACGCGAGTACATAGGAAACCCGTAACGAATGAATCTTTGAATTTTTCGAGAAGAGAAATTAATCGACTTTTACCATTCCTATGTACATCAGTGTCAACTTCAATAAAATCGATCTCGTTCTCAGCGGTTTGATTACAGACGTTAATAAATTTTGCTTTACACATAGCGAGGCTATTTTGTGTAATATTGCGTCGAAAATTTGACTTAAAATTTCACGGTCAATCACGGTATCATATTTTAAATAATTATCAGCAAGAACATGAGAATTTATCAACAATGTAAAACCATTAGTACGTACAATGGACAAGATTTGAGATGTACAAATATTTCTTATTCCCCGCTTTACTACTATATCAATCGTTTTTTTTTTTTTTTTTTTTGCCGGAAAATCTCAAGACTACGGATTCTCTAGTCGGTGAACACTCGTCTCCAGAAGCGGAGTAAAAATGGAAACGACTCACCCAGGTGACTTGATCTACCAGTTGACGCTTCCACTACGTAGAAGTCGATTCGACGCTCGTTATAGAAATTATAGTTTCCTATCAGGGCGCTGCTTTGTAAAGGATTTTCCTCCATAAACAGATTGACAGCTGCGCACCATGCGGCGGGGTCGGAGCCCGCAGTTTCAGGGTTAAAACGCGGTAGCGAAAAATTGTTAGATTCCGCACTCGATTTTTGCACTAGCGACTAAGTTAACTCGCGCACGATGGTCGTAAGCTCTTGCACTGTTATAACAGGCACTGATCCCACTTCTGATGTCGAATTCACATTATAATTAGGGTTGGGGTTAGGGGCGCGAAACGAATCTTCGTCGTAATTAGACATTGTTGTTAAGCAATGGAGAAGATATTGACTAGCGCAAATATGATTATTACAGATTTCGACAAGCAACCGTGATAATTAGATACTCGCGACGCTAATGACAATGATCATGGGTTCCATAACGAATCCGCGGTCAAAGGGATAACGAAAATGCGGTTTCTTCCATAGTCCAAGTTATACCGAACTTCCTTGTCTACGGTACAAGTGTTACTCAACTAACTCTCTGTTAAAACATAGAATATCCACCAAGCGTAAAGACACTATGTAACTCGCTAATGCAACCTCGCGAGAGAGAATGACTTTCCGTCACGATGATGCTGCAGAGGAAAACTATGATGGGGTGTGTCTAAGGACACGAGATCATCGGATTCGTGGAGAGATGCTTTCGTTCGGAAAGTGAGGGAAATTGGTGTTGCTGTTAATTGGTCAACTTCCATATTGGTGGTTAGAAAAGGATGCTAGCCGCCCTTGAGGGAAAGTTGCTGGCGGGAGGCGCCGTTCGTGAGGAAATAGGCTTCCCCTATCTTCCCGTAGTTGGGACAAAGACTGTTTGTCTGTTTGAAGGACTTTAGTTAACTAAATCTTAAGATTTATAACGGGTCCTCAGGCTAGCTGAACATGTACTGTGGAGATGCATCGACATCTGGTAATCATCTTACTGAAAGAATAGGGTCTGCATGTGGCGAGCCACGGGACAGAGACCGTTGGAATGTTTATTGCCGAGTGTTACAACTATTTCCTTTTTTAAGAGAAGCTATACTATTACTGCATACCTTTGTTAGACAAAACGTTCATCCCTTGACCGCGGCTACGTTTGGCGACTGACTGTCGCCTCGAGCCCAAGCTCACTATCACAAGTTTTCGAACAATTACAATCGGACTGGGCAACTACAATTGTTTAATTACGGCTGTGGTATAATCTAGATTACAATGTTACGGGGTTTTCCCAGAGTTCCAAAGGGGAGGCTCCGGTTTCCTTCAGTCTCCGACATATATTTCCATGTTTTAAATTGCGGAGGAAATTTCCATTTTCATCCCTCATTTTATATCCCCTATTTTTCTCTAATTTGAAACACGAATTATTAGAATTTCAGTGCCTAATAATAAATGGACATTCTCACGTACGTATATTCAAAACGTACCCTGTATTTCAATAAAAATTTCCACACATTCGTCACCTATTTTTTAATAGATATATTTATGAACAATTGCAAATACAGCTTCTTTACAATAACTGCTATTATAATAACTCAATAGTAACAATACAAAGTAAAATTAATTTAACGCTTAATTACATACATATTGCAAAAGTTTTTACTTGTTATGTGATTATTCTATACCATTTATTATTATATTATCTTTTATTAAAAATTATTTAGAAAGAATGAAATTAAATGTTTCTGACGTACAACAAATCCCATATTTATCATGTAACAATTCTACGATAGAAGATAATATGTATGAAGAGTCAAATATAACACAAATACAGTTTTATTTCCTTACCTTCCTATTTATGTGTCATCATAAATAAGTATGTACTTACTTGATACATCATTCTGAGTATTCACTTCCTTTACGAAATTAAATTTTTGTGCCAGGTGGAAGCAGTTTTCCGTTATTTCGTATCCTTTTCATAATACGGAAATTAAACTTCCTCTACCAAGCGACAGTATGGAAGTTCGTTTAGTAAAACTTCGAAATTTGAACTAATATGACCGCTCACATTATGTGCGATGTTACATTTATTAGCAATAAAATCATGGTATATAGTAAACATATTTTACAATTTATGTACTATCATGTTGTGTATTGGATCGACATATCATTTTTATATGTCATTATTCAGGTCACACATCTTAAACCATATATCTTATCCCATCTCATCTCCTATATCCTATATCGTACATGTATCGTATTATGTACTGTACAACTAATGCTTTATTACCCACACTTCATACTTTAAAAGTTGCATATTAAATTTCAATCCCACTTTCTAAGTTTATTAAGTTTATTTTGTGGGATAGCGAATATCGTTTTGGGAAGTGGCTGTTTCTTGTGGGTTTTGAAGGAAATTTTGTGGAAAGCGACTTATTTTGAGTTTTGTGAGGAGTTTGCGAGAAACAATGTTCATTTTGTAGAATAGCGAACTGACCGACAAGCTAGAACATCAGACCGACATGAGAGCACAAACCGATTCAGTTTTGTTGGATGGCATATTCTGTTAGTGAAAAAAAGGTGATTTCTTATGGGTTTTGTAGGCTGCATTTTGCGTTTTTTAGGAAAAATACGTCTTATGGAAATTTCCGAGTTTTCTCTTAGTCTTATTTAGAAAGAATGAAATTATGCTAGCATACTGAAGATGGATTTAGTCACGTTGGATAAAGCCTGCCGAACATTGTTAGTGGCATAATGGTATTGGATATAGAATGTAGGGAATATTGGATACGGAATGTTAATGTTGGATTGTGTATGTTAAGTATGGAAGTAGTAAGTATGTTAATATTAGATTTGGGAAATGAAACAAGAGATATAAAATGTGAGATGTGAGAACTATAGATGTGATATATACCTACGATGTGTGATATGGAGTGAATGGAACATAATATGTGAAACTAAACAGAGAATAGTTTGTGGGATTTATGATTTGTGATATGATTGTCAAGTGGAACGGGAATTATGAGATGTAGAATGTAAAAATAGGATATGGAGAAAGAGATATAGGATGCAGGAATGTTGACACCAGCTGGGAATGTAGAACAGTAAATATAGAGTATAAGACGTGAAATAAGTTAGGATAGAAAATGAACGATGGGACATAAAGTAAACTTCCTCCATTTTGCATACAAACCCATTTATTATCTCATAATTTATACACTGAAGAACATACTTACTTGAATGCTGAAGTTGCCTAAATTCAATCCTTAGAAGACTGCAACTGTTCAAAACTATCAAATGTAAACCAGCTATAGTCTAAAGAAAGGTAAGAAGAAAAGGTTGTTCAAAATTCAATTTCTCATCTCATCGATCTATTCGTCAGCGATCAACACACATTTAGTTTGGACAAAGATCAGATTACTCAGCACTTGTCAGACCTTAAAGGATTCTTCAGCTCGTCTGTGTATACGCTGAAATTTCTGCACATCTGTAGCGATAGATCTAGGTGAAATCCCGAACGGCACTCTCTGATAAGAGAATGCGCGACGCGTGGGATGCTGGGAAGAGGGGTTGATGCGGTTCAAGCCGGCGCCCTCGCTTCACGAGTTTCTTCAGTGTACGCGCGTTGCTACATTCGGCTGGACTCTAGCTCGATTCCTCTCCGAGGCTCGTGTTTCAATCTTGATTTACTCGAAGACCGTGATCGTTCGTCTTCTAAATAAAATCGTCTCGATCAGGAAATTCCTTCTTCCATTTTTTGTCGTTCAGATGTTTCCATTTTTCACTGCACCGAAAAATAGAACGAAATGAAGAGAAAGAAGTAGCTGCTGATTTTTGGATGAAAATCTGTGATACTGCCGATATTATATATGGTAGAAGAGAATTGGTGACAAGCGGACCTGTAAAGTGTAATTTTCGATCATATATCACTAATCTCCGTGATATTATCATTAAAGGAAATCGGACAATTCTCCTGGAAACTTTCCAAGTACTTTTGGCGTGAAATTTTGCTACATTGACCACAAACATCAATCGTGTTCGTATTTCTCTCGCGATATAGTTTGACAATTCAACGATATCAACTCTCGATAATCAAACTATTTTAAAACAGTGTCGTAACCAAAAAAGGGAAAGAAAAATAAAGATGTCGAATAAAAGATATTGTCGAAAGTTCATATAGGGAGGGGAATTATTATTTCAGTTAGAACGAACAAAAGTGACAGCTACATTACCGCGAGTGATCGAGCGAGCAATGCACTCTATCGCGAAATTTCCCCACTCAGGATCTTTCAGCGTGGGTTTTTCTATCAGAGAACGTTGACAAGTAGACCGAAAGAGACGTTTTGACTGCGAGTGAAGGCCACGATGGAACTATTCCAATACGTTGAAAGAAAATCGACGGAAGAAGACGGTGTTTAAACTAAAGGTGAGTGTAGTAAGTACATCTGTAATTTGTGTATTTGTTCATTCTTATGAGACGATAATTCTTCAAAGATATCCACCAGTCGACCTTGTATCGTTTCAATCTACACGATTACACATACAACTCACGCTTTTTGTGTGCATCTTTGTACAATCTATTAAATAAAATCAAAATCAATCTATTTAATAAAATCTGAAAAAAATAAATTTGAAACAGAATCGAAAGAAAGAAAATATGTGATGAAACTGTGCAACTTTTCGAAAATTTAAATTTGAATTGCCGCCAAATAGACGGAATAGCGACTAGAAACATGAAATATTACTAGTTTTGTGGAAACTGAGTTGGTTTGTTGCGATTCAAGATGATAATTAATTCTTTTTATAATTTCTTCGTGACAATAGTAGACCTGAGACAATTTTCTTTCTTTAAATTTGTCCCCATTTTTTTCACTTCCCTACAGCTATTTGTTTCCTTTTTTTTCTTTTTATAGTTCTTCGAAGGATTAATTAGTAGAAAAAAAATAATTGGGGTTTTAAGCTCGCGCGCCTGTAAGAATGCAGCTATAGTTACGCGTAGAAGAGAGAAAATCTGCTTACAGGCGCGTCGCGATAATTGAAGGCATCGATTTGTCGTTCCTTCTTGTCGAATAGTGATTCTAGAATGCAAATGGAAGGAAATTCGATGGTTTCATTGTTTACTCACCTTCTTCTCGGAAAGCGCACTCGAAACGCTTCCGTTCATTATGTAGAAAATGCATTCTTTATTGGTTTCAACGCTGTTCAAGTACACTCGATCGTGCTTATTCCATTAATGTGGTTGACACTTTATAAAATATCCATTTTGCTTTGGTCACATTTATACGTGAAAGAAAATAAAATGTTTGAAATTAGAAGAGAAACTGGGAGATTTACGGTGGCTACAAACAATATTTGTACATCGTTGCATTCATTATTGCATTTATAGATCCAACTGTAATGAAAAAATGTTTTATTGGAAAGTAAGAGTGTGCACAAAATCTTTCTGTAGCCATTGTATTTTTAAATAATTTTGATAATGGTTTAGAGAGCCTTTTTTCCATTTTAGAAGACATAGGCTGAAGTATGTAGAAGTTTAACTTAATTATTTGTGTCGCGGATTAAATGATTTTACTGTCATAGTTTCATTTAACTACTTCACTGATTTATATTTCAATAGGTTGGGAGGCTTCTTATAATAATGATATAAATTCACGTATATTTTTAGGTTCGAATATAAACTCGAAAATGTACGTATATGAATTAGAATATGAAAACATGATCTCAATAAAGTTTATGATAGAATAAAGAAGTTAAAGAACTTGCTGAATGATTTCAATTCGGCAATAACAATTATAAATATTTTTTCATTACTTTATTTTTATTAATTTAAATTGAAATTATAATTTTTCTATCGATTACAATTTTTAAAGTAATTGATAGACAATTTATTTTCAAAGATTTACTCAGAAATGAATTTGACTTGTTATCAATCTAACATGTACAATGAAAATATAAAATCAGTTTTATTGAAATTTTTAAATATTGAACATTTTTCATAATTCTCGAATTCCGAATTTTCAGATATAATACTGTTACTTTGGTTGAAATTACAACCTTCCAAATTTTGCTAATGATTGATAAACCTTTTTTCTATGTTACCATTAGCTGTGTAGGATTTACGTTTTTCAAACTAATACGATAAACGAATCTAAAAGTTCACGAGAGAAAGTACGTTTGTTGAGGAGAGACGCGAAACGTGCGAGTTCCAGTTCATCGATTCGCGGAAATTGGGGATGTCCGAAATCGATAAAATCGTCGAACCACGCTTGAACTAGAGGTTACCATTAATTTTTACTTATTGATCGTTCGTCAAGTCCACTACGAACCGCGAAACTGTGATTGTTCGGTGTTGTAAAATGCAACGATAACTTAAAAATTTTTCAGCAAAATGTTATCAACAATTTTTGTGGTTACTTTTAAAGGACTATGAAATCGGATTATACAATAGAATTGATTTTTAGAATTATTACATATTAATCTCATTTCGCGAAGTATGATTCATAAATTTACAGGCTTTATGGCTTTATTATCTGCATAGATAGCCTATACTTTTCTACTTTTCTACTTTTCTACCATAAAGGTCTTGAATGCTCAATCAGAAAACTAGGATACCAGGAAAACACATTCTTCAAAGAATTCTTTAAATCTATGCAAATAGACTTTCCTTTCGCGGAACATGATTTTAAACACCAATAGTCACCACACCTCTTTGTGGTTATTACAATATTCACGTATTTTGTATGAATAGCTATTTATGATTACGTAGAGACTTCATTTACTGGAATGGCATATTATCCAGTGTCCGATTAAATGAACTTCTGCTGATAGAATCTACTTGTCTGGACGTGAACTCTTATTATTTGAGCAAAATTACAGGTAGTGGGAGAATCAGTGAACTGCTTTTTCCCTGGCACGTTCAGATAAACGAAGTTCTATTTATTTTATATTATACAGAATATGCATTATATTATTATATTGTATATTATATTAGAACTATATATATAATACATATTTAATTGTTCTACTAAAACGAAGAAACTTTTAACTCATTTCATTTGTTATAGCCCATATGCTTTCATGAACTCAAAACAAAATCATTTCAAAATTGTCGTACTTACGCGAGGAAACTTTGCAATCTCTCAAAAATTTAAATTCGAATTGCAGCTAAATATATCGAATAATCATCTGTGAGAAATCGATATTATCGATATTTACGAACAAATCTCTCATGGTCAAAATTATTCGTCAAATCTTTGAGAATACGTTGAATCTTTAAAAAAATGTCAAAACCTGATAATAACCAATAAGAGTTACAGTTTCCGTAATGGATTTACAAGCTTCGTCAGAAAACAACGAAATCGTTCGAGTGAGCAGTTCGAAACAATCGCCAGATTGTCACGGTAAATCCTGGCAAACTGTCGACTATAACGCGTGTACGTTTCGACAAAGGCTGACTGACGAGCCGGACCAGTTAGTAACAATGTTGTCTTTGAATTTCTACCATAAATCTGTGTTTACGGTCTCAAAGTAAATTTACGTTGCTGGATGATTCGGCAAATCGATCGGCCGAACTGTTCTGTGACAGGTGATTCGCAGAGTTGCAGTTAAGTGAATAGACATTGTTACCAAAATGCGCATCGAAAACAAGGATATGGGTTACAATGGGTTTATTCTCTTAGTCTCGAGATTAGGCACCTGCATTCTCAGATTTGTGGTAAGTATATAAAATCCGATTAGAATTGAAACGAATAGAATTGGGATTTATTTATGTTTACTACCGCAATGATTGATGTATTAATATATAAAGTGGGGATTTTTTAATTAGAAGAATTTTATTAATATTATTGTGTTATGTATATTATTGTATTCTGTGGATATAAATATACATTAACTTACCTTTTTCGTGTGACGACCTATTTTAGTTTCTACATTTTGTATCGTTTGTCTAATATTTAAAACCATTGAATGGTTTATTGATCAATTAACTCTACAATTCTTAGGCATGCAGTATAGAGGATGATCGAATCGACAAATTAAAAATTTAAAAATTAGAAAATTTTCTATACTTTACATTTCCTTTTTTTTTTGTTCATTTATTATCTTTCTTTCTCTTTTTTAATGGTAATAATGGGGGGAAAGGAATAATAATTGTTGAAAGTAAAAGTATCAATGACCAATTTAATTTCAAAAAATTAGAAAAATGATAGCGAAAATATCTTCCTTGAAATATTGAGAACTCGTAATAGAATACATATGTAGTAAAATAATGACACATGGCTTTGTAATGGAAATGCAAATATAAGAACAAATTATCGCACGGAATTGTTGGTTTCATAATGCATAAAGTTTATAATGCATAATGCAAAAAGACACTTACCATTTTCATGAGTAGCCGCATATAAATAGCTCAGATGTTTATATATTATATGCAACGTGGATATACAGGTAATGCGTTCCAAGAAACGACGAGCTTAGGTGATACTGTCGTGAATTCGGTCGAGTAACATACTTTCAAAGTGTTATTTAGAATTGACGAGTTTCCGCGTAACTGCTTCATAACTTGGGCACATGGAAAATTTTCAGGTTATTCAGGGTGTGAAAATGAAATTATTTAATTGGGACCTGGATCGAATCGGAAATGCAGGACTACATAATGAAATTTCAAATTTCAAATTTCATGGTAAATCAGTGGCTGTGATTTTGGGTAAAAGAATTATGTCGCATTGGACACTTTATGTGATTTTTATTATGCAAATTTAGTTAAAGGTAATACTGTACATAAATTGGTTTAAAAGCAGTGGTTTAAAGCAATCAATTGCTTCGGTTCCATTTCCAGAATAGTGTTTGTAAAAATATTAATTTGCATAAATGCCCGCAGTCTATTCATTAGTATTATATCAGTAAAATTCGGAACCAATCTGAAAATTTATATAGAAATTACAAAATATTTATTGCAAACATATTTTTGGTGAAACATTAGTATATTAGGATAACATTATTAATAAAATTACGATGGCCTGATGTGGTTACAAAGATAATGAAATTTCAAAATGCTTTGCGCAGGACGTAATATATTCATGCAAGGTTTCCACGAATGTTCCAATACTTTCTACTGTGGGTAAAGTTGAGTTACGTTCGTGTTGTTTTCAGATTACAGTTTTAGTCAAAACACTGTGCATTGATTTCTGTAGCGGGCATTCCTATAGAATCCATTACGAATGATTTAACGAAGTTCGATTTAGATGTCTGCGATAACTCGATAGGCAAGGGAGTAGATTCGAATAATTTTCCTCCCTATATCCATGCGAAGACGTAGGCAAAATCCATTTGCATTTAATAGCGATGATAGAGTACTTACCATTCATCATGGCGAATTTCATCGGAATATTACATTACGAAACAAATACCCTCTTAAATTACTAAGAAAGTATGCGGTACTGTTCCATTAACTGGAACTGGAAAATTCTACTTAACAAGGGTTTTATTGAAATTCTGCTGAGTTCTTATTATCCGAGAATCGAACATTTCTTATGTAAGCAGTTTGCAATCTACTTACGAATCAATTTTTATTAATCAACCTATTCATCAAATTTTGTATAACTATAAATTTTTGTTTTCCAATTTTCCATATACAGTAGCTTGAAAAAGTATTCGAAAATTCATAGAAACTCTTTATGAATATATTACGTGTATTATATAAAACATGTTATTATGATTATATCGACAAAATGTAAAACGAATCTGGAAATGTGTAAGGAATTAACAAGATATTTATTACATATTTCAAATTTCACAAGGATATAATATACACATAATATATAATATATACGAGGAATTCATAAAAAATTTCTATGATATGTATCCAAATACTTTCATGAGCCACTGAGCCCATGAGACTATCTTCGAATATACTGTCTTCATATATTCATGCATCAATGTGTTCCGATAATCGATCGTCTCATTAATCGTTGTTTTGATAATATACATCACACTGTATTTTAAAATGAGCGATTTTTTTAAATACGTTATTCTGACAAAACGACGGTAGACATTTAAATCTATCGTTCCATTAATCGGTGTTCTGACAATGTCAATGTAGATCCTATTGTATCAGAAAATTAACGATCTTTTGGATACATCACTTTGACGAAACAGCGACACACATTTTTTTACCAATACACGAATAATACCGATCATCCCGCTGGTCTAGCTGCCTGCCAAAGAGTTATAACGGCAGTCAATTTCGGGGACTGACAAGGTTATCAGTGGAAGCGTACCCGCGCGATTTTCCGCGACCTGTCTGCGGATAACCAGTGCTCGCCGCTATAAAACAAAATGATAAATCACTTTCGTCGGTGGTTACGTTCGTCAAAGACTTGCCATGAACGAAGTGAGTCAAGGAATCTCCCTATGTTTCCTGGCAACTGGAAACTTAATTAATCACGAGAAAATCAACCAAGAGGTCTGGTGATTCCGGTGCGCAATTAGTGGTCTTAATAGACAGAGCGAGTAGAAAGAGAAAAGGAAAGGATCTGGACAATAGTAAATAGCAAAACACATTGTCGAAGGTAGCTTACTATGAAAAGAAAAAAGGAAAAAGAAGAAAAACTGGCTGAAAGAGAACGGTATGTGGTTAGAAAAAGAAGAGATTGTGTGACGAGGGATAACGATGTGTAACGATGTATAAAGAAGGGCATAAAGAGACTAGAAAAGGTGGGAAAGGAAGTGTGTGGGACACATGATGAGCAAACAAGGGGAAAGAGGATGAAAAACAAGTAATTCTCGGAAATAAAGTGCTAGAGATAAAGTTGAAGTGATATTAAGAGTTCTATTATAGTACTGGGAGTGTTTAGAGAATTAAAAAAAAAAATTATCTTCTTCCGGAATGGACACGTGTGATTTCGAAAATATTTGTTGCGGACATTGCGATAATTTGTGTAAAGCACAGTATGCAATTTTGTTCTAGCTACTAGTTTTCTTGAAATTATTGCGAGATTCCTTGTCAGGCTAAATTCCTTTCACTTTATAGTTTTGATTTTCAGATGCGTTCTCTTGTATTAAAATTCAATACTGTGAAAACTTTATCACTGTCACTGTAGCTCTAAATTATTAATTTGAATACTCTATAAGTTTTAAATATTATATACTGATTAATAAAATTTGAATATTAAATAGTATATTGTACAATAAATTGCAAAATTACGTTTCCTATCATGCATGTACGTAAATTACATTTTATTTGAAAATTATTCCACGAATCCATTAGTCTTACCACTTTTAATTTTTCTTAACAGTTTTACTTCCCACAATTTAAAAACGTAGGTTTGTATAAAATGTACTTGCTTCAAGTTCCGGTAGGACGGTTTCAATCGGCCAAAGAAATTTTATCGACGATAAATTCTGTTACTGGCAATGAGATTGCGCGTGTGTATATAAGTTCAATCTCACTTTTTATAAAAAAAAAAAAGCGAGAGATGATAGAAATCGGGTCGACCGTGCACATTTTCAAGAGGCTACGAACGAAATGAGTGACATACGATTTGTGAAAGCGAATCATCAACGAGTAGATCGATCAAACAGCGGAGATGAAAGAGAGCAACGACGAAATTAAAAATTGATCGTTTATTAACGACATTCGATCACGTTGGAACACCAATAGTGGGATCTATATTAACCCTTTTTTTAATCGATAAACTTTTTACAAGTTTGCGTGCCATAAATGTTTACAGCAACGTTGCTTACTATTATCATTTACTTTTAAACTATCTATTAGAATAGAGAAGTAATTACCAATCAAAAATTTGGAACTATTCCGTGTTTTATCCAACCTAAGAATTTAAAGAAATATTAACTTAATAAAACTTAATAAAACTTTGTTATTTAATGACTAAAGAAATCTATAATCAAAGTTGATGGAAGTAAAAATTAATAATTTATAATAGCTACGTGCCCCATCGAATCCTAAAATTAGAAAAAACTGTCACCTTAAAATTCTGCCATTTTAAAGAAATTTTTAATTAAAAATTTAACGAAATAAAGATAATTATTCTTAATACCTGTAGCATTAATCTTGAATAAATAATTAGTAAGAAATTCGAAAAATTCGTAACTTAATTGCAGAACTACGTCTTTCATTTCATCGTGTTCCCAATATTCGTATCATTTCGATAGATTTAATTTCTGATACATCCTCATATTTGCGAAAAACGTTTTCTGATTCTGTTTCGTCGTTTAGTTAATTTAAAGTATAAAATGACTAAAAAGTTAAAAGTGTATTCAAGTTTCAGAATATCTCTCGTAATTTGAACTTTTATCAAGGATGTAACTTCTCTGAGGGACGAACTGTACCGAAGAATAAAAGGTAGTCGATAAATTGGTTCGAATGAGTACAAAGAACAGTATAAAAGAGCGGCCTCGTCGGGTCGAGGATTTTCAAAATGCGCTTTCAGTAGGTTACTTCATTGAACCATGTATTTTTACATGGTTTCTATGTTTTAAACTGACAAATCATCTAAACTCTTTCAAGAGTGAATTTATTGAGCCCGGAAAAGGATAATTACTCTTTTCATTGTACAAGTGTATTTACTTAGACTATACTTATAAACAAATTGTAGTTGTTGGTGTATTTATGCGAAATTTCAGTATACTCGAATGTGCATAATATACGTGAAATATACAAAATGTTGTAAATACCGTTTGCAATTTTTAGAAGGTGATATAAACTTTTACTGAAGTTCATAAGAAATAAGATTTTATAAATTCTATACCTTACTATAAAATATAAGTAATATTAGTAAATATAATAAAATTCAATTTCTATATAAAATTCTATTATTGTATTAACATCCGAAGTCTTTCTCTCAATGTATAAGTCCTTTTTTAATCTGATTTCTAGTTTAGGAAGTAATGAATCTAAAAATGAAGAATTTCCCAAGTAACAAAATAATTGTATAAGGTTTAATAGTTACAAGCACCATTGGAATATGAATATCTATGTAGAAATATTAAATGATGTAGATAATACCAAACAATATTTTGAAATAACAAAAGAAAAATAATGTACACATGCGTTATCACTTAATCTTTATATCTTCTAGAATCATGTTTGAATAAACTACCTATATGTACTAGTCTTGTTTAAGAGATTAAATTGTTCTAATTTTCACGTAACAAACACTATTGCTCGAGGAACGACGATCAACCAGATTCTCCTCCTAGGAAATTACCATTATTCTCTAATTTTAGTTGAACCGATTTCTTAATCCTTCCACTCTTCACTTCTGACTCGTTTCTTATTTTATTTATAAGTTACATGTATGTATCATTGTTCTATCGAACTATACGAACTGTTGTATTTTATTTCTTAAGAAAATTTAATTGTCATATGAGGACAATTCCTTTTCAGTCGACATTTTCGATTTATGGCTGTATAATAAAATGTTCCATAAACAGAACGTTGTGCGAATTTTGTTTCTTATTTATGAGTTAATTGGAACTATCGGAAAAAAACAAGACGAATAATGAAACGTATACAACGTGGATGAAAATGCCGGGAACGTCCGTAATAAAACCAAACGCCGTTGAACGTGAAAAGAATCCTGAACCTAATTATTGAAAATATCTCTAGAAATCAGCTACGTAGTCCGAAAACGTTCGACGACGAAAAAGAGAATATTCGATAGCTAACAATGTGAATTACGTTATGACAAGCGTCGTCAGTGTAGAACGCAACTAAACGGAACTTCTGTTCTTAAATATGGTAATCAGAGTACGGTTTAATTGAGGCAAGCGTATAGTTTATACAACGGTACTCGTGTAACGCAACTGACTCTGTATATGCTTTGAATAATAATACATGTATTTCGGTGGTGAATTTCGTCTCGTACCTGTAATTTTCCGAACAGAATTGTAAAGTGTTTGTTAATACCTCTCGCGTTGATTTCTATTTGTGCGACTTGTTAGTGAAAATTAAATATGGAATAGGTATGATGGAATATTACAGTTGCGCTCGAAATATATTTCATTACGAATACAATTTGTCTTCGTTAAGGTGAAACCATAATTTTTCTCATATAACATCGAATATGTTTCGACATCATAAATCAAGGAATTTAAGTCAATGATAAAAAAATTTGAAAAAAGAACAAAATTATTCTACGTAGAAGTATTTCAAAATATTCCTATTAGCTAATCCAAAATGAAAATAATGGTAAAAATTAGTAGAAATGACCAATATTTGTTGTTTAGTAGTAAGTAGAAGTTTTAGCTGGTTAAAGGAAATAAAATTTGGATTCCCCTAGTTGATCGATTTACGTCGATACAACACGTGTGGTTTGGACACTTGAAGTTTATAAATTGTCTTTCGTCCTGTACAATAGTCTCAATAAATTTCATAAACATTTTATTTTTATTTGGATCTATATGAGGTATTGCACGGAATCTAATGTGATATGGCAGTGAGGCTTCGTTAATTGAATTTCTGTCGGTCGTCGTAATCGAGTAACATCCCCAAGTAATTTCTTCCCTGGAGGAGAAACCTACATTTGTCACGGCTCTGGGCTACAATAATCGTCTTCATGGTTCCTGAATCTAATTATATCGCTAATGAATGAAAAGCTGCTTTTGTGGTCGAGTAAATTGAGGTACGGGGAGACATAAGATCGTGCTTCCATCGTTTACTGATGGTCTGACCCCGACCCAACGACTCGGCAATTATTAAAACTGCCGAGATTTTACACTTTTGTACGGGAATTATTTTAAGCAAACTTCTTTGTTGAATTATGCTCAGAAATTGTCAAAAGAATATTATTACGAAATTTACTTTGTAGGATACATATTCATGTAAGTCACGAATTATCATTTCTGAAATTTGAAAGAAAAGTAATTAGTGTTAGAGTAGTACGAATATTTTATTATTTGTTTCTCGTGGAAGATATAGACATTATACAGTCAGAATTTTGTATATCTGACATATCACAAAAACTAAACATGTATTTTGTCACAAAATCATTTATACTCACGCATTAATACAATAATTATTAATGTATTTCCAAAAGCAATTGAAAAAATTAAAGCATCCAAGGCTTACAAAAATCTTGGGATAAAATTATATTAGAAGTTACAAAACATTTAACTTCTTCAAGATATATGTAATATAAAGCCTATTATTTTTATGATTTCATATAGATATATCAGATATAGATATATCATATATTTTATATTTTTTAATTTCTTTTTTCTTAATAAAGTGAAGGTGAATAAGTTATAGTACATATTAGTATGTGCCGTAATGTATCAAAAAAATTCATAGAGCCAACATTTTTACTATAATACCTTATATTCAATTGGGCATGTGTAGACTTTTATAATTGCATGTAAATAATGCTCCCTTAATTTAATTATTTCTATACCAGAAAAATTAATATATACTTAATTATAAAAGTGCTATTAAATTAAACGATTATAAAAACTTCCAAAAATGAAGAAAGAATTGAACAGTTTAAAAAAAAAACTGTTTTAGTCTTTTAGCAAAATATAAAGGCTCGAAGGTCTTTGGATTTGAGATTGAACCGTGACGAAACGAGCAGTTTCAAGAAATCCATTCGGGGGATCGCTGCCTTTCAATCTGCTTAGCCCGAAAGTTCATCAAATCACGATCTTCCTCAAACCACCATCAAAATGCCGGTTTAATCGTTCCTTTGCACTGTAGCTCCTTTAAGCTCGACTTGCAGCGTTCGCGCGCTTTCAGTCCGATGAATCGCCTGATAACCACATTTCTTTGATTGAATTCGCAACTCGCGCGATTTTTCAATCTTTTCAAAGAATTCTGCTCTTCTCCTTCGTCTCTTCTTCTCATTTTTCCACATAAATAATAACCACATAATAACAAACTGTAACTGAGAAATGAGAGAAGGTATACTTCGCGTAACGAGGAACACAGTATGAAAGACATTTTAAAAAACGGAGTCTTACTGATCTACTTAAATCTCTGTGATAGTTGTGATTAGTTCCCTGAAAAAAGTTTTAATTCATTGTTTTCTGATATCGTATCACGCTTGCGGCATAGAATGGCGTGAATAATAAAAACGGGGAGAGAATTCGTACATATATGCATTTCAAATTCGAAAAAGCTCAAAATTTGTATTCTAATAAATGAATGAATCATTAAATATGGTTTATAACAGAATGTAAATTTATATTTATTTAAATCTATATCAGGATATAAATTATATATGATGTTCTCAATATTTTTATCTACTGCAATGTCGAAATAGATGGAGGAAGATAACAACACTGAGAGTGTCGATGACGCATATATGTATGTGTATGTAAAACAGAAGAAAGAAAGTCAGGAGTTCACAGGAGAAAGTGTATACAGTGGAATCATCTCCTAATTTTTCATACTTGTTTTTAATTAACATAACAATAATATAAAATATAACGAAGAACTTGAAGCTGAAATCTACAGATTATATATGACTATTCAATAATTTTTGTTATGAGAAATTAATCCTACTTTTCAATTTCCATTTTCCGATCTCGCTCTAATTTAGAAACCATGCATATTACAATAAGACTTCTTCTACATTTTCTTCAAAGCTAACAAATGTTTTAATATTAATTTAATAATATATATTTAATAATTTATAACAATTAAATGAAAACCATAAACATTATTATAATTTTGATTTGCTATATATTTCACGTGTCCGTTCCATTGGTCCTAAGATCCATCACCTTTTTAGCTCAAGCCAATGAGTTCGTCGCTATTCGATTTTGCTGACAAATTAAATTTCGAAATTCCAGACAAAAAGCTGACGCTGTAAACGACACGTCATTCGCTTTCAGGGCGCAAAGTTGCATGCCAAAGTTCTTAATTAGAACCTGTCTCTGACGACAGTAGCCAACAACGTAATCGTGACGCACTACTTTTCCCTTGTCACATTTCCTTTCTTCCTTTCCCAATCAATCATGGAACATAAAAAGTAGAAACGTGTTTATTGATCTATGGATATTTATGTAAATTCATATCCTTAGAAGAACAGGATTTAGACAGAGATTTATATCAGTTCCTAAATAATATAAAGAATAATTGTCTTGATTAAGTAAGAAACTCGTTGTGCAAATTTATATTTTTGTAAACAATACTAAAGTAATAGATTTATTTCTAATTAAAATAAAATTCTAAAATCCTAAATATTCTAAATATTGCGTCAAATTAAAATTAAATGAATTATATTTAAAAATTACGAATATTAGAATTGAAAGTTTCAAATATTATAAAGAATACTGTACTTTGAATATTTTATACATTTTTCGTATCGTATGCATTCTCATCTATTATTCTACATCTTTAAATTTTCCATAAATGTATAAAAGTTCGCAGTCTAGTGATCAAAGATTCGCCTTACTGACGTAAACGGACGGTTCTTTAATCCTCAGATGGTGAAACTATCCGGAAGAAATTTCGCAGCATCGATTTTTACGCGGTAAAGAATAGCCTGTTGATGCTAGTGGAATTTGTCTGCGGAACTTCTGCCTTGCTTCTCCGTCCAACCTAAAAGAAAGATAAGAATTATTCAATCGTGGATGCATCACAAGATTCATTTATACATATAACATCGCTTAATATTCGACAAATACTTAGGGTAATGTTGTTCAAATTTGGCAGAATTAATTATATTTGAATAATGAACATATTTGTTTAGGTGTAACTAATATTGGTCTTTCATTAATTTGTCAAAATATTTTAAGAATGGAAATAGAGAGACTGACTTGATGATGTTTCATATATTTCGTAACTAATAGGTTTTTTTTAATACTTTATCAAATAAACAGCTATTTGTTTTTAATATTACAATAGTTCGGCAACTAAAGGCTTTGTTTTTCACATATTAAGCGGCTGAGATATCGAATGTTCAAAGAAAGTTGATAGGAATGATTAATTTCTTCTTTATGGCAAGATAATTGGTACGTACACGATCAACTTCGAAACTATTGTTTGAATTGACGTTTTATTTAGCTGACGAAAGATAGAAATATTGGATCAAAAATGGTGAATCCCTGTGAAAAGTAGTCGATTTCAACGAGTGTCTATTATTCGACATCGTGTGTTCAGTCGTACGGCGAGATGGTTGAAATGTTTCGGTGGAAAAGTCGGGAAACAACTAGTCATGTTTCGAAATTGACTGGTCCCGAGATTGAAACCACAGACAGTGCACGTGCGCTACAATTTCTTCTTTTTTCATCATACTTTCTACAAACAAGATATTTTAATGAATCTTTCTGCGTAGAATATTCGGAAATGTCAGATTAATTACCCGTTTCATCGATTAATTTTTCTTGCATAAAATTATTAAAAATGAAATTGGAACACAATAAATTATTATAGAAATGTATAAGTTAATTCCATTTTTAATCGAAGTATATTTTCCTAAAATGTACAATATTCATATTTAGTTAAAAAGTATTTTACGAATTTTTCAAAATTCTAGAGTGCGTATATAGTAATATGTTTTAATGTTTAAAAGCATTTGCTTCGTTTGTGTTCAATTATTTCTACCATTCTCTTGAACTAATCAAGATATGTCTACTATTTTACCAGGAGTATGATTATAAAATAACTTTCGTATCCATTTTGCAATATTTGACAGTACTGTTCACATTTCATGTTATTCTTCTTTTTGCACTGTTGGAATAACGAATCGATGATCAATAATAACACAGAAATGTAGTTAACGCACTCAATTTATATTTCAAAAAAGAAAGATGAATGAATTTTATTAATTTGAAAAACAATATAATCAAGATATTGTCACTTCTGTGTATCACTTTTCTTCTAAATTGTTGTCACTATTTTACGTGATCTTCATATCCCTTTTTCTCACAAGAATTTTTAGGTTTCCATATATAACAACGAAGAGGCAAAATTATATATCTTTCAAAAGAAATACATATCAGAATCCCAATATAACTGGCGTAATATCGTCATGAATACACGGTGACCCACATAAAAGGTTACAAACTACTTTGTCCTGGAAACTGCTAAAGATAACGGCGAAATCCCTTCTTTCGAAATTTTAGGGCTAGCTTTATGTAACTTACATAAAATTGCGACCATTCAGTCGGCTCACATTTTCGTATAAAATAGACGTATAACACGTGTTAAGAAACCCGACGAATTCTCGGAAACGTTTGTCAAAGATACTCGTCGGTTTTCTACATTTTACCTCAATTTCAAGGAAACTATATTTATACGCGTTTACCTACAATGATTCCTGGAAGTATTCGTACACCTGGCGGATCCCTTTTATAAACATATTATGTGTATAATCGGATATCATTACGGAGTAAATAAAATTTCAAAATGTTTTATATCGATGAGACACTGCACAAATATTGTATGTCTACTTTTAGCGTTTTCAAGATAAGAAATTCCAAAAATTCAGTGGTATTATATAAATAAATAAATAATATTTGCACCGTATTTATCTTCATTAGAGCTATTATAAAACTTTTTGCAAATTGTACATTGATCCTTTTTAGGAACATAAAATGATAAACGTGGATCATGCTTCTTAAAAATAAGTATATATGCATTAAATAGAATAAATAAAAATATTATTTTTAACAAATTCATATTCACTTCATTAAAGTAAATATAAATGTAATTTTCATACAGCATAAAGAAACAGTCAAGAACTACGTATTGCATGTAAAAACTCAAATTTTACAAAAGATGGATATACAATATTTGTGCAATAAGTCATCGATATAGTACGCGCAATATACGAATAAAAGATAAAAGTTTAATATGGCACGTGTACGAATAATTTTGTGAACCACCGTAAATATTTTGTGCATGACTCCTTGTATTCTACAGAAATAACTGAAACGACAGTGCAAGCACGTGAAAACATTCGCGCTCTCGTTGCTGTAAAATGACTACTAATTTCTCAGCCGAGGGATCATCAATTCATGAAGCAGAGCAGACGTAATTTCACCCGTTCATTAATTCTACAAGCCGCGTTCATATTGTTCGATTCACGCCACGTAATAACTAGGGGCTCTCGAAAACAATCGAAAACGAGCGTCGAGTTGATAATGTTCCGACGAGTAAATTCGCATGAAACCACCACGATCGCCATAGGAATGGAAATGCCGTAAATAACAACGCGTCTTGATTGTTTCGCCAAGACAAACCTTCATTTATATCCAGCCAGTTAATTTCATGGCTGCCGCAATGAAACATCAAATGAACAACAGACGGGTTCTCGGTACAAATTTTCTGCTACCAATGGGAACTTCAACGTAACACCAAGAAACAATAATTAAGGTTGCAAATTAAATTTGAAGTAATACATGCTTGTACGGTCGTACACGAAAGTATTTGAACTCTTACCACAGAAAACTTTGTAGAAGAATAGAAAATGTATATAAAAATTACGAGATATTTATTACAGACACGGATTTAGTAAAAAATTAGTATATGCCATCAATAGCCATCTTAAGCATACAATAAGTGTTAAACATGATCCTATTGGGTATTGAAGTTTGTCAATGCAGTGGATAATTGACTGTTTAAAGCTTAAACTTTGTGATCTCTGCGACTCATATCCTTGTACTAAATATCTTGTAATTTCTACATTATATTCTCACATTTGTTTCAAGCTTTGTTAATATAATTGTGACACTTGTATCTCATTACAGTGCTAACCAAATTTTAAAATGGTTCATATAACACACAACATATCCATAAAAGTTGTCTCCAAGTGCTTAAATGCTTTTACGAGCGTATGTATTATATTGGCAGATTGTTATCGGTCTTTCCGCATTTGAAACCCGCATTATCCATGTGCTAGCGGCTGGCACATCGTTAAGTGGTGTAGATTCTGTAAATAGGAGCATTTATAGAAAATGTTGGTAGGGGAATTGCGAATGTGCATTTATCTCGATTTAGGTTTGTTTGCTCGTGTATTTTAGATGAACTAGTTCATATCGCTTAAGAACTGTTAAATATTATGTCGACTTTCCTTCGGTTATAACTTTTATTTTAATCATGCAAGTCTCTCATAGAGTGATCTTTCAGTAGTTTTTGACGATAGTATTTCATGATGATATATATTATGACAATAATAATAATTCATGTTAAATTCTCCATAACAATTGTTGTTACAATTTACAATTTTTATAATTTTTAATGCGAAAATTAAATATTTTGTCGAATACTTCGTCTTCTAATTTCTAGTTTAAGTTCATTATGTTCGTAGCAAAGTCATATTATGATATTTTACAGGAAGATCCTCTAATAGTGTCGTAATAATATTTCAAGATAATCCGCCGAAATAATGTCTAAAGATAATAATAAACGATGGTATTTCCTAGGAATATTCTATTACAATAATTTATAATAATTTGTACAATCGTATTCTAGAATAATGTTTCACAATATTATTCAACGTGAGTAATTCGTGTCACATCTTTCATGTTAAATGATTCCATGAATTTCCAAATGTACTTGGGAGAACTTAGTGGCGTGAGAGCCACTTTGTCAATTTACAATAGTGTAACGATGAATAATTCAATATTTTTCGTTCTCAATATTTTTCACATCGTTTTATTTACAAGTGTGTTGTTTTATCGCAAACTGATTTTTATTTTTAGTATATGTTGCATGAACTCTGTCAAATTTAGAGATGATTTACGAAGCTGGAAGAATGTGAAAAAAATTGTAAAGTAAAAAAAGAGAATAATAAATTCATAAAGAAGAAGATTTGATGAAAGTACGCATGGAATAATTGTCTATTTTATTAAAATCAATAGCATTTTTAGATTTCTAGAAATTTCAAATTTGAACTCCTTCTTTTATGATTTTTAATTTTTCATCTGAATTGAAAGTTTTTATTATATTATTAATAAAATATTATGCTAACATTAAGAATTATTTTATATTGGCGCAATACACAATAAATATTTCGTATGTAACGGGAGTAACGATAGTTAAATAAATTGACATGTGAATATTTCATGCATATTTATTTATCTTGTTTTTTTTGGAGTAGGTTGCTGACATATTCGTTGTTATGCCAACGAGCGAGTGTGGGTGGAATATGGCATTTTTCCACAACACGATCCTCGAAAAATTTGTTTGCAAACATTTTTTCGATTCTCCAGCTCGGCAGCAAGAACAATACGAATGCGACAAATTAGAATCTCGTTTTACAAGGTATCCAATATCAGTCGCACATATCATGAAATATTAAAACAAAAAATCAGAACAAGAATTGCGAAGTGAAAGAAATTGCTACAAAAGCATTTTTTCATTCAACTCGATATTTCCTTTTCTTTCTAGGTTAATACAAATTCAGATTTTAGTTACGTTTAAACGAACGAGTATTAATTATCGGCTTTGTAAATTAAACATAAGCTATTAGAAAAAATATGATCCTATATATTTTTCCCTTAATATATTTTATATAGGATAATGTTGTTAATATAATGAATGCTCCCTGGCGTAGAATTTCGTCATAGTTGCACATAATCAAGTTCTTTCATCGACGAGAAATTTTCTAGCAGCTACAGTGAGAAAGTTCGCCTTCTACCACCTGTTGGTAATGATTCAAGATCTTACAACTTTAGTTCGCAAGAACATCGTTCGTGCTGACACTCAACTTGATACCATATACTAAGGTTATACTCTACAATTTTAGAAGAATTCTAATACAAATTCCTTATTCAAATTCCTCTTAAAGGATGTATTTTCTTTCCTCAAATATCAATATATCAAGAACAAGGCAAATATGACTACAAATTCTTCCATATTAAACTATTATATTTTTAAATTACATATATATTATATTTTACATATACAATAGTTTTCTATAAACTAAAGATGTATTAAGTACAAATTTCTCATTCAATTCCTCATAAAAATATTTTACTTTTCATTGTAATATTGAATTTAAAAAAAAAATTAGTATAACAGCGCAATAATTTCTTATGAAACAAAAACACGTTTATTCCAAGGATAAATGGTGCTCTAAATAATGAATCACACTTGTCATCGTGGAAAGTGACGATTCCTCTGTGGCGGAAAAATGCCAGAAACACTGGTCATTGTGGCTCCCCCTTTTTCCACCCTTGGCACACAGCCACTTACGCAACTGTACGCCATAAATCCAAAAGTTACTGCTTTTTCTTTGCACGAATGCTACGAGCCAAATCTAAAGAATAACATTTGTTCGCGTTGTCACATCGACTATGCGCGCAACATCTATGACAACGATTATTATTCTCGTTTTTCCCCAGTTTTATTCTATTCATTTTTTGAATACCTTCCGTCTCCTTTTTTTTTTTTTTTGTACAGAGAAATATCTCAACTAACAAAGAAATAATTGAATTACTTTCTTAGAAAAACTATTGAATAATGTGGTAACAAGTTTCACCACTTTCTTAGAAAAAGGTAAATATATTTCTATGCAAAACGAGGATCAAAAAGGATTGTGAACCACAAGTAAAATTATGCGGTAGCAAGTTTCATCACTATTTGCTTGTAAAAATCGAGCCCAAGGACTACTGGGTAATCTTCTTAAGCTTCAATTCATCTGTTTTAAATTTCAAGCTGCGCGAGGACAATTCCATGCCTGTCTTATAAATTTTACGACCATCGTGTTCACGTTTGTGAGTTTATTCGAATAATTAATTAGAACGTTTGTTCAAACTTTTTTCTCACGTACCAACTTCGATTCTTTTTTATCGCGATTGCCGCGTAAATTGTAATTGGAACCGCTGCTACATTTTCTATCTTTATTGACAATCTATCGGAGCTTTCGATCGAAACATTTTGTATTGAGAATTTATTTTACAGTGATCATATTACTGCGATTAAATGAAAAATACATATTTTATGATTTAAGACTTTTAATAATTTGTGAATTTTTAAACTCTTATAATATATTATTAAAAATATAAAGATAAATTTTGTAATATAGAGAGATTTATTTTAATGCATAATCAATTTCAATTCTGTTTTGTTCAAGTTCCAAATAAATAATAATTTCATAGCGATCATAATCATTTGTTATAATAAATTGTAATAAAAGATATAGAAATCTTTTCTTAATTCTCGTCTTACAAAGAAACTTAAATCTTTGATCGTCATTTTTTTATTTTAAGTGTTTTCTTTGAGTAGGATTCGATAAGTTTCCTCATTGAGGAAAATGCAAAAAAAGAAATTTAGTAGAAATAAGAACTACATGCTGTAACAGTCTGCATCGACCAATGTAATAGAAAGACTTTATGGCACGAACAGGAATACGTCCAAATCGGTTTCCTATAATAAGAGTTTCAGGTTGGATGAAAAGTGCGCACTAATTTCAGTCCTATAAGGAACCAACTTTCACAAAGTTTAATTGATTTTACCAAACAATATGATTGAGTTGAATGAAAAGTTTTTGCGTTTTTATTATATCAAGTACAGAATTGGTTATATTGATATCATAATTAGTAATATAATCTACACATATTAGTATGTATTACTATCTCACAAATAAATTTTACGGAGTTAGCAACCAGTAAAATAATCTGGAAAATCAATATTCACTTCTTTATAGCGTTTGAATTTTTTTCGATTCATAAAATTTTATAACGATTTGAACAAATAGTAATCACATGGTGTTTCATTCAGTGAATATGAAGAAAGTTGCTTATAATTTCTCCATTTAATATTTCTATTCTTTTTCCAAGTGGATTTTCCCATTTACTTATGAACAGAAAGAAACATAATTGCAGCTGTAATCACAGTAGAATATATGAATTAAAAAAAAGCAAAGAAATAGGAAATGGAAAAATTTGTCATCCAACACAATATAAAATAATAATCAAGAAAAATGTTTTGTTCTTTGATTTTCTAATTAAGAAAAATATTCGTATATTTCTTGCAATAAATTAAGTTTTATATAAGCTTCGTATATCTTTTAAATCATTGAAAACGAAAGGATATAGAATACGCTTAGTTGACAAAATTTGTATTATCAGAATGCACTTACCAATAATGAAGAGTTTCCTCCATCGTCAGAATTCTTAATACGTCTAACGTTCGCGAACCGCAAAGGTAGCAGAGATTCATTTGGGGCTCGGAAAAATTGCTCTCTTGGTAATTGCAGGGTCGTTGCGCGGAATGTAAGACGTTAAAACCAGAATTACTCTCTACTTGTACCTCCAGCGACAAAACTCTCGTTTCGTGACGCAATAAAGGAACCTCCATCACTTTTTAGAACTGAAGAACGCTGATGTTTTTGATCTGGAACAGAATGAATCGTAAAATTATTTCCAATTATTCCACAAATGTTCCCTAACGTATAATTCTTTCATTCATTAAACATTTATTATAAAATTACGCAAATTATCCAGAATAGAAAAGATGATCCTATACAATATTACAATGAAATTCAACTGAAAATGATAGAGTACAATGAAAATGAATCAGAAGGTTATTTAATTAAATGATCGAACTACCTTATGTTCTCAAACAAGGAAATAATATTTACATGATGAAATTATTTCTGATATGAACAGTAGTTATATAAAATTTTTAATAAATGAAATTGAATTAAGATTGCTATTTCATGGAAGAAACATACAGAAAAATAAATTAAGAGAATTAGGATTTATCTGGGATCGTATCTGATTGAATATTCAAGGAGGAAGGAATGTTTTAATGACATTTAAATGAGACTTTTATTGCCTTGTCAATAACCTTCTCTCGCAATTCTGACATTTTCAAATTACAAATTAATACATCATAGTAAACATTTTCTTCTTTTATGAAATTACTAATTAACAAGAATTTTCACATTCTTTCCAAATTGACGTGTTTTATCAATCTAAAATTTCACGGTACATTTTTGTTTAGTAGGCGTGCTAGCAGCGAGTAGAATATTTCACTTATGAAATTAGAGTAACTTGAGTCTGTCATTGTGTCAACCTAGTTTTCCATTGGTGATTTTAATTAAACTTTTAATGTTCAAAAGGCATCACATTTATGTAAAATATATTCTGACCCCTTTCCCATAAAAGAATCTCAATTATACCTTTCACAGAAATCGAATTAATTATCTTCCCCAATTTGCTCGTCGAAAGTGAAGTATAATCAATCTTGAAGTGAAATTCGTTTTGATTCGGAATGAAATAGAAAGATTCTGGATAGACTTTCGCACTAAACTTCTTACTGTATGCAGAGAGAAAGGAATAAACGATAGAAATGACTTCTTATGCGCATCAGTAATTAATCAAATCCTTTAAAAACTTTCGTCCTTGCTAGAAAAATATTTGGGCTTGTAAATCATTGGTTGATGGTTTGGGAATAGAATAAAATAAATCTCGAATCTGGATTAAATCCTGAAGTTAAATAAAAGAAATCAATTTATAAAATTATTCACAAGGTGGAATTACTGGAGTAAATTTTCAGTTATGCTTAAAAATACAACGAAATACAATATGTGCAAATCAGCTTTTAATCACTATTATGATGCAATTTTAAATCCTTTCAAAACATTAAACACTGTACATACAAATTACATTTATGAAATGTAAAACTACACTGTGCAATGTTAAAAGTATATTGTACGTATATATAAGATATTTCAGATCAAGAAGAAATTTTGATGAATTCGTGGATTTATATAATAATTTTACGTCATAGAAAATTTAATTAAAGCATAAAATAAATGACTTATGTTCAGTTTGTGTTCAGCTTAGAGTTTATATTATTTATTAAATAAAATTACAATGGGTCATTACGTTAACAATATTATTATTGACTAGTCATTGGAAGAAGAAAAACAAGATCAACGCCGTGAGATAAATTTTACAATAGAATCTAGAACAAATATTTAATTTACGAGGTGATATAATTCTAACCAAGATTTATACGGTTAATTTTCAGCGACACGGAGCATCACACGAGGAGAACACAATGATTTATCTAATGGAAAGTAGACCATTATCGCGGACAGTGCACTTCGTGCTATTATAACTCATCCATGAAAAGTCCACGTATACATGAACGATAGTTCATTGATTCAGAAGGTTCTTTACCTTAACAAGACCTTTTCCCATTTCGATAAGAAATTTCAGGGTATAATAAAAGAACGTGCTTTATTTTACTACCTACCCAGATCTATCTAGAAAAACCACTAACTTTATACGACCAATACATCACAGCTCCTCGTTAAATTTTAATCCCTAATTAGTCAGAATCTCGAAACAAGACATGGCAAAGAATATAAAGAAATTGCTGAATACTGAAATAGTAGCATAGAAATGAAGATTACAGGAGGAAGCTTTGATACGTCCAATTTTATGTTTTCTTTTTATTTTGATGTTATTAAATAAATAGAAGGGTGTGTTTTAATATATTATTATACAAACGCATATTATATAAAATAATATATAATGTACTAATATATAAACGAATAATTTTCAATATATTATTTTAACCATTAAATAACATCAAAATAGAAAAATTAACAAATTTGCTTATCATATATTTCTACTGTGATTTTCATTTGTATGATACTATTTGGTTCAAGTATTTCAGCAATAGATGGTAAATTCATCAAGTCTTACGAAAAAAGACTAATGTTATATCTAATGTGTAAAGTATGATGATTAATACTTTTGAAATCAATATTTTTCGAGATAGCTCAGATTAATACTTTTAATGTAAATATTTCCAAGAGAATCCCACAATTAAATTTAATAAAAAGACAGTTTTTTTAATATGCGATCGACAAGGTATTGGATTTCAGAAAATTATGACTTACCATATTTTCCCTCTGTGATCTTCGAATGTGACATAAAATATTGACAGCGAAATAAAACATCGAAATAAAATCAGACTACATCGTCAGCGAAATTACAACCCTCACAATCCACTTTCCTAAGACAGTCCCTCTTTCAGCTATCCTATATTCGTCAATAAAAATCGACATAAAATAAGATATTTTCTCAAAAACGGATTTAAATTTCGTCCACGGAATCGTAGCACTTGTACAACGCTAAATTTCATCCATTCGCCAAGATGAAGGCCTTGTAACCTAAGAAAGATTGTTTCAAAAAGCATTCAAGGAAGAATGGCTGCCACGTACAGGTGAGTCAAGAATTCTATACTACAATGGAGAGGTTACAATTCCATTTTTCAAAAGCTCAAGAGAAACACTCGGAAGTCCGTTACCGCGTCTACATTCGAAACTTGAACGACGTGGTACGTTTCATCCCTTGGAGACTCGCCAATTTCCATTTTTCCCTTACTCGTATGCGGAGCTTATCTCAATTCTTCGAAGATAATTGCGATTCGAAAATCTCCTCCTAGGTAATCTTCGCCAGTATAATTGAAAGAAACGAGTCCTGGTTTGTTAAGAATGTCGAATTCCTACGATTAAACCTTCGATAGATGGAAATGATTCTTCTCCATTTTTTAATTTTCTTTTCGGAACTATTATTTGGGCAAGAAATAGCAAACTACAGAAGTGGTAAAGAAGTTTTTACGGAGGAATCATATGCTGCAAGTTTGCAGGTGTTTCGAGGGTGTAACTAAAGAGGGTCGCTGTTAACTGTTTATTGGCAGTTTACCAATTATTCTTTCTCAATAACCGATTATATTGCCGAGAAAGAGAAGTTTAATACTGGAATGAGAATCTTGGAAATTAAGTCGCTTGGAAAATAAAGGATCGCACACTTCAAGTTTTTGTTGATTGAGCATTATGAATTAATATTTCCAGAATTAATTATTTCGAAAATTGTATAATTGAAAGAAGAAATATTATAAGAATTGAATTTTTATGATATTACAATGATTTGATAATTAATGTCTAAAAAGTTAATTACGTCGAAAATTAAATAGATAAGAAAAATGAATATTTACAAGCTTTGATTTTATATAATATGGTAATGGTTTCTATCCTATTTTAATTCTAATGATAATTATTTCTAATGATCCTATTCTAATATTAATTATTAATTCAAAATAACCTTACAAAATACAAATCGAGGGAAAGACCATTCGTAAAATTACAAATTTCATGTAAGAAACATGGACGTATTCCTTCACCAAAGGTTGAAGAAGGAATGATTGACGGTTTCTGTCATTTCGAACGATCTTTGTGGGAGCTAATAATATCACCCGACACGAAGAATCTGTTTGCTTTTGAAATTATACATTATCGACTCTGAATATAAAACTTTTACTTTTTCTTTTAAAACTTACAATTAATTTATTGTATTTCTATCTTCTCTATTTATTAATTGTTCAGTGGCATTTTTCTACGTTCCACAACTGATTTCGTACGAAACGTCTATCCTTGTGTCATAAAAGTAGTCTCATACAATTAAACAATATCCCGAATGTAAAAGCACCTCTAGCGTAAAACGAATTTGTACTTCCACCTGGAAAAGGATACTACATTTTAAACTAAATTATGGTAACATAAGATTTCCTTTGTAATTAATTAGACGGAAAAATAATTTTTCTTTAGGGGAAAATTATACTTAAAACTGGTATTTCGAATTTTCTATTTTCATTTGTTCCTACGAAGAGAATTAAAACGAGCCTCGATAAGCAATCTGATGTTCGTTATAATTTTCCTGTTGGAAATAGCAACATCGGAAAGCTTTTTTTCATCAACTTTTTAAACTTAAAACTTAAAAGAATTTTACCCCATATTACACTGTTTTAACGAATGAACCCACATTACACGATACGTAAAATATGATACGTATATTTTACATTAAAAATTCCCATTTTTGCATATGACATTCGGGCGTTATTCATCTTTTTACCAATTACAATCAAATTAGCTGCAAAAATTGGGAAGCGGAAATAAGTACGATATTTGAAAATTATCATTACTTAATTGCTTTCAGAATTATATATGTACATTTTTACCAAATTCACAGATAATGTACTAATTTTATCTTACACTAGATGAAATCTTAATTAAGAATACAAAATGTTATTCAGAAATTTAACAAGTTAGATAGAAAAAATAGTTATGATTTTCATTATTGTGCAAAATATATTCTCTCTCTCTCTCTCTCTCTCTTCGTCTAAATATAATGATTTTAATTATTATGAAAAATATTTCTTTTAATTTTCTTTCATGTACATTTTCATTTCTTTGTTGATTAATAATTTTCTTTATTAATTGTTCCATTTGTACTTTCTTTGATTATGAATTTTTCCTGTATTAACTTTCAATCATCGAAATAAATTTTGATTTTCGAATTTTCTTCCCCATGAATGATAAATGAATTTAACTTTATGTCTACTACTTAAATAATATAAAAATTTCGTCGGAAATTTGTGTAAGAGAAAGAACTGCAATCGAGTCAGTGAATCAATAAATGAGAAAATTTCAACGGTTGAAAGTGCAGCGATGCATCGACGATTACGTCCCCAATGAAGTTAGATACAAAGAGATGCAAATGACGCTTGATACCAGAAAGCAATTTGGATATATGATACAAAGCTGGTAGGCGCTGTAAGTGAATTTCCAGCCATATACCAAAAAGCCTCTGTTTCGTGCAAAACTAAACCTTTTAAATAAAATTCCTTAGGGTCAAACGATTCGAAATTTTCACACTCTTCAAGATTATTTCTTTATATTCAATACATAAGCATACATACATACGTACAGTGAGAGATCAAATTATTATGATCATTTCTATGATTTAAAATTTTAAATAATTTATACGATTTTTTTTTATCAACTGTAGGAAACTTTACAAATTACACAAATGTGTTAGAAATACTTAAACACGACACTTCCAAGTTTAAAAATATTCTACAGAATGAAAGATTCAAGCTTTAATGTAATATACGTACCGTCAAAATTCAATTTTGGTTTGGAACATCAATAAATAGTTGACAAAATATGATCCACAATATCATCGAAAATAAAAATTTATTCTCGAATGCAAAGATATGCCACAAAATTGAAAATTGTGGAAAATACCAAGGCACGTAGGCGATCTTTAGTCTCTTGGACTGTATTCCTTTAGCCCGGCCATTGGATAACCTAATCACCGATTTCGAACGCCGTACACGGCGAAGATCCTCTACCAGGCACGTTCTCTCTTTTTTCGCTCATTCTGGAGGAAACTTTCGCCAGCTGCAGTTCCATCGAAATTTCCTGGAATATCGGTTGAAGCTCGGTTCCGATTGGAATTTTCTGCCTATCCCTTATCTGTGACAATCCAGGAAGGTCTCGCGATTTCTTCTGTCATCTTCGATTCATGGATCAAAGCACGCTCGAACATCGTGGCAATCACAGGACGTTCCTCCTTTTTCTACAGTTGCTTGATAAGGCTATGACCTACATGCTCAGTGACAAAGAAATAGACCCATCTACTCTTATCCGACGGAAAGTAACAGCAGCAGAGCCTCACCTTCCTGAGAAGTTAATTCATACTGAAGACGAGTGATTCCAAAATGATAGTTCGTTTCGTCTGAAGTCGGCTTTGTGGAGGAGTTTGTCGTTTGGTAATGGTTTGTGTATATTGCAAGAATTAGATTATGCTGTAATACACTGTGACAAGAGGGCCAAGATAAAGTAAATTGATTTCTTGTGAAGAAAGTTATTACGCTGTGAGATTATGATTTAATATTAATTTGAAGTTCATTTAAATTTTACATGGGAAGTAGTGAGATTTGGACTTGTAATAATTAAGGGTCGACATCCACTGCGTCAGAAATGAATTTCTTAAGATGAGGGTTAACGGAGGGTAGTAATATTAATTAGAACATGATCTGAATATTTATCTTTCATATGAAGAATAATCTAGCTTTAAATTTTCACCAAAACCTATTTTTAAAACGGTAAATTACGTAATTGTAAAATATTTCCAGGAAATATCTTCTCTTGCAATATTTTATTTAAACAAATCGATTATCAGGGAGAATACTCGATAATAGAAAATATTCCGACTCTTTACAATTTTCTGTTACTCATAAATCCACAAGTTTATTGCAAAAATTAAATTGCCATTTCATAGGTATAAAAATATAATATTTTGGTGACCGAAAAACCTGTCGAATTCGATTAAAACATTCGTATTTTCTCACCAAGAGAGTAGCCATTATCCTCCAATTTCCTCCTACCTTCCTTCCTGGTATTTTACAAAGATTAAGTTCACAACTTTTTTAGTTAATGTTTTCTACAATATATATCACAAATATGAAAGTAGATTTGCGTGTACAGAAAGGAATATGGTTATGAAAGCTACGTGTGAAATCTACCGCGATACATTTTTCCAGTATTCTCGTGCTTTTCATCTCACACGTGTATTCGACATTCTAACTATATTTTTCTGTTTCAAAGAAGAAACGAATAGGACAGGAACGGAAGTAAATGTTAAAGAAACGACGATCGATCAGTTATCTATAATAGTTGTAAAATTTGAAATAGATTCAACGATATAGTGGAACGCCATTTTTCACTGTTATTTGTCTTCAAATAAGCGTTACAGATTCGGCAGCGAAACTGTGAAAAAATTGCAGAGTTCCATCTCAATATTTTTCCATACAGAAGAGAGAAATTCTTGGAATATTTATAGTGACAATTTGTTCTCAACAGGGAACAAATATTTTTCATTCTTTTTATACACGCTCTGGGAAGTGAGAAAACAAAGGTGACAACTGGCTAGATATGAATCTTAAATACGACTTTAAATACGAAATATCAGACTTATACACTGGCTCGTAGAAGTATTTGAACATCTATCAGATAAAACTTTTATGTTCATATTGTATGTCCTGTATAAAACATTTTGAAGCTTTGATAGCACAAGGTTTTGGTAATGAAACATAACTGTTACGATCATATTGGTGAAATTTGAAACCAATTGGAATGCACGAGTGATACATGAAAAAAGAACATAAGTTTCTTAATGTAATATCAGTACGAACAGATTATATGATTACGAAAAAATTATATGATTCCCATAAATCATAAGGTATTTCGTTTGAGTGGAGCGAAATGGATTCTAGGAAAGAAATACCAGCCATCAAAAACGCATCAAAGTTGCATACTTATATGCATAAATTTTTATCAACTTCCTTTAACTCTCAGCGACTGGCTTCCAGCTGTCGCAATAGAGCTTCTGATACGAATTGATTATCGTTTAGCGCGATAGTTGGAAGGCGATAAGCTAGAATTTATTTCCGAACTGCCTTTCTAAGATCAATATAAAAAGAAACGAGAGTAGATTCCTATCGTTTCACAAAAAGATATCTGTTACTTCCTACAGTTTTCTGACATTCCTCGATCGTTCTACGTTAAATTTTTCATATTTGCCAAAAATTTATTTGTCTTGAAATAAGCGTTTTGGATTGGTCGGCGAAAGCATGAAAAAAATTACAGAGTTCTATCTTTGTAGTTTTCCATATCGAAAGGGGAAATTCTCGAATTTATTACGTTATAGGAAAGCACCAGTATTTTCTAAATTTAGTTTCAATCTTTCATACCTGAATTTCAGCTTTCATAGCTATCAAAAGTGTTGCTTTATTGATGTACCATTATTTTCGAAATTTCATCTTAATTTCCCACGACTGCCAAAACCGTTTCATCATTAGTGTGCCATTATTTCTTGATTTCCTAGTTCGACCTCTAATTGCAAGGGGAAAAGTAATAAGGGAGTAAGGAAACACATTCCAAGTTCCAATATGAGCGATTGGGAGCAGGCCAACTTATCCATCTCAATATCGACACGTCCTTTACTGCCCCGTTTATTGAATTGAATTTATTTTTACCCAATAGCAAGAGCTTCTTCAAAGCACTCGGTTGTTTATCCTGAGGAAAAAATAAAGGAGAAAAATTCCTGAACTGAATGGCGAAAGAGAAGGCAATGTGACCAAAATGGATATTCTAAATAAATGAAAGTGGCATAAAATTGAAACAGTTGAAGAGAGAAATATATATAGTGACGATTAATAGAATGTTTAAAACTGCTACTCTATGGATTTTAATAACTTTTGTACCAAAAATTTTTTATTCATTCTGCGGTATATATTTATTTATATAATATATAATATATAATATATAATATATAATATAATATAATATATTCATTGCTCTTATTAGATATAAATCCATTTTGTAAGATTATATTGTCTTTTTATACTTCTCATTTTATAAACTTTCTGACTCGGGCCATCTTGCTGGTTACTATCTTTTAATTCACAGGAGGAGCACGAAACATACGTAATTTTCAAATATATAAGGAAAAGGCAAGGAAAAGATCCATGGAATGGTAGTTTCCTTTAAGTAAAAAATTAGAAAGTAATCTATCGAAGCTTTCGATCCTCCACTAGGAAACGAATTCAATTTCTATATGTTTATGTATAATTGAATACGAGGAATGGAGAAAATAGATTAAACGTAGGATATTATGGATTAATTTAAAGTAGCTTCTCTTTAATCATATAACAGTAAAAATAAAAGATACAAGCTGAAGTTAATTCAACAAATTGCGAAATTAGAATTCTACCTGTAAAGTGAAAAATAAATCCTGTGGCTGATCAGAAGCAATTACTTAGTGCAATTACATTATGTGTGAATGTTTACTCAAGTTAATATTTGAAATAGCTGTTATCTATAACGTAGTCAACCACTTTTATTAAATATTAAATCGAACGTTGAAGTAAAGCTTAAGAGAAATATACGTATAAAAATAAAGTACAAAAATAGATCATGATAATATAACATTTTATTTTAATTTCTTACATATTGTAATACTAACAATCATGATTTTAACGTATAATAAAAAATCATTTGATCTTTTAAACAAACAAAGTAGAATTAGAGGATAAAAAGAATAAGAAATTAAAATAAAAACACTGATAACATATTGACAACATGTTGAAAGCTATATAAGAACATTTTTTCATGAAAATGACTAACGATGTCGTTCGATAAATTCTGTATTTTAAGAATAGACTTCCTTCAAGAGAATGTTCTATGCTACTTTTCATCCTGTCAATTACATATAAAACATTTAAAAGGCTTACATTTCCATATAAATGGAACTTATATCTTTCTGTTAACAAACCAGAGCAGATACTGTTCTAAAAATAAACTTTATTCAAAAGAAGTTTATGTTATTTTTCATCTTATCAAGTACACATAAAATATTTAAAAGGCGTACATTTCTATATACTCAATGTATATTTCTCTCCTTTAATAAATCAGTATATATATTTTCCCAAGAATAAGCTTTTCAAAAGATTTATTTTATTTTATTCTATTTTTCATCCTGTCAAGTACAGGTAAAACGTTTAAAAGGCTTACATTTCCATATACTGAAATTATATTTTTTCTTCTGGCAAATCAGAACTTTTTGTTGCAACGTTCCACGCTTGTATTTCAATCTCGACTTTCGAGTAACAAACTGGTCACGATATTACCAGCGTGTCACGTTCTCGAACTCGTTTCTTCCCCCTAATAACGTTTCAAGACCACATCAGCTCCCTATCTGTCGTCTGAATCGTTTTGCACCATCCGCGTGTCAGGAACAAAGAAACAAAATCTTTTTAGTCAGCGAGTCTACAACGTTTACGCCCCTATGCCTCTTTTCCTTTTATTTTAGTTTATTTCTTTTTAAACCGAAACTGGAATAAAATGAAACGTTACACTGTCCCTGGAAACTCACATTCGATGCTAGAAGTCATCGTTTTATTTTTCCAGTTCAAACTACGATGCTATATCTTTTAACGGAAACGAAATTGAGATGGACGCAATGTGAAATAGTGCTGATTAAAAAGATATAGAAATTTTGTATGAAATTGAAAACATAAATGAAGACGAAAATAATTAGTCGATTAAAAAAATTTGTGGAACGTTGAGATTATTTAATTTTGCAAAAATTTGGTTTATTTTTGGTATTCTAGATATTTTATATATTCTTTATTATATACGTTATTGTGTATAATATCTGTTTTGTCTGCTTCTATTTCAAATTATCCGACTTTATAGTGTTTCAACCCTCTTTGTATAGATTTTACATGTTTGTTTACTTAAACACGAGAAACAACTAAGCATCATTATATGAATAAACATTATTATTTAATACGATTACTGAAACACTGAGTTATGTTCTGAGAGAAAATGTAAATGCATACATGATTATACTGATTTAAACCAATAAAGACAAGAAAAAAATATATCCATCCCATAAGTCCTAGGCTCGTTCTACTAACTTCCTTTGATCAGTAACAATTAGCGCAACAAAGAGTTAATTATTCGCAAATGCAACAGCTGGGACCTCGAACAAGCTCGCGCTATCTCTAAAAGCAGTTTCCGTTATTGGAATATTAATTAACGAAAGTTTAAGAGGGCTTCATGGTGACTGCATTTAACTGAAGCAATTTGAACCGTACATTTTAATTATCTAGTCTTATTTAACAGACTATGTGCACGTCAAAACTTATCATTCAGAAGAGAACGAAGAAAACGGAAAGAAAAAGGAAATTTACATATCGCGTCGTTGTACAAATTTTACTGATCAAATCAGTTCAGGTATCAAGTTTCCTTTTCACAGCTTGATTTTGCTCCCTCGATGACGCCGAAAAGTTTTAACAAACTTTAATCGAAACACCGACTAGAAAGAAATGGTAGGTGGCACAAGTCCATTAAAAAGCCTTTGCAATGAAGCACTTAAAGCTTTTCAATTTCCCAAGACTTAAATTTATGCGTAAAATCGCGTAAAAAAGCGTTAAAAACATTATTGCCACCGGAAGGGATGTTTATCGGTCAAATCGAAACTGTTTCAATAAGATCTGGAAGCAGAAGAAAATTCGAATCAAAATAGAAATAGCAGCGAAAAGATTACAACTCAATTTCAATGAAGAATACAGCTTGCACTTGGTGTTATCCTTTTGAAGAATAAATTATGTTTCGTACTATCATTGAAACTCCATTAGCGTCTCTTGTTTCCCCGCTAAGTCTTTCAAGTTTCCTTAAAAAATGTTTCGAAACAAATAAAATTCTGTTATCGGTGCGACAGTTCCAATTTCCAGATTCAGCCCGCTCTGCTATACAGTGTGTCTCAGTGCAATCATGGTAGGATCGGAAAAGGGATGGTGCTATGTGAAAATATAAATTGAAAATATAGGATGGTATTTTCTTCGTACGACAGTTTGTTTTCGAGATAATTGACTTCGAAAATTTGTGAAATATAGAAAGACTGTGAAAAAGGAACATAATGAGTCATACATTAAGTGACGTCATAATTGGGACATTGTTACTGACTTTTGGATATTTTTCCTTACAACTTCTCTCGGGCAGAACATGGTATTTTCGTATAAAAATGGAGAAGACACAGTCTCAAATTATTAAATCGATGAAAGATTTAAGAAGAAATTTTAAGATTTGAAACAATGTAGCTAACGAAGCTTTAGTGAATTGTAGAATATTTAGGAATTTCTAAAAAAAACTAGGCTTCAAATGAAAACTCTTAATTTACATTTTCTACTTATCATCGTATCTAGATTAATCTTCTAACAATTACTCATTCTTATCCACTCAGAAATTACTCAAACTCACATTAAATGCTAACCAAATTCAAATTCACATAGTACTTGACAAATCTTCAAATTTGATTTTCTCAAAAGTTAAGCGTCACGTGAGAAAATATTATTCTAGATTCTCGACTTCTTTCTCCACGTAGAATCACCTTTTTGTTGATCGTACCATAATTACTCAGACACTCTGTATATTTTCTGGTTTCTTTCGCGGAACGTAACGCAGTAACGAAAGAAATATTGATTGAAAGGAGAAAAAGGAACAGCGAGGTCGGACGCAGAGCATTTTTATTGGAACGCAAATATCACGATCTCTAGCAATGCAAGGCACACAGATTTTCTCGCTGCAGCAAATGTTCCATCGTGAGAACATATTAAAAAAAGCAAGGAGTAACTTGATTATATCGCAACATTGGAACAAAGCCGTGTTCTACGAAATCGAATATCTCTGCTCGTTGGTGATACACGAGCGAATTCGAGGGTAGAATGGAGAATGTAATTCTACTCTACCTGCGTTATCACAAAATTAATTCGTTCACGCGATAGCGAAGAATAGTTTCGATAGCTTTAGCAAGATCCAGCGTAACTGTTCGAGCGATTTTTCAATGGGGGATTCTTTAGTCGAATTTTTTCACATTAATCGAGTATTTTAATTCAAAATATTATTCTTATTTCTCATAAATCGACTTTAAATTTGTGTTTATATAGAACGAGTTATTTGGATCAGAATGCATCCTTTATGTTCTGAAGGTATTTTAAAATTCCACATTCGTTAGAATTCTTTGAGAACATTTTTCATGGTATTTGAATATTTTTACATATTATGTACATCCTATGGCATTGAGTTAAAATCTTTGCGTATTTCAGTTTCTCATAAATGTATAATTTACAGTCATAAGTCTTTTAATTTTTGGCAATTGTATTATATCCATACAATGTTTACAACATCTAGGATACTCAAACATTTCAAAACTATAATTAAAAAGATAATTTCCAATGATTCAAAAAGATGAAAAAGAAAGAACTGAACGATACCATACAAATAAATTTTTCTCTTTTTGTGATGGAAATATCCGGAGAAAAATTTCGTTTTCGAAATTTGATATTCGTGTTCTGGAATCGAATAAGTCGATACGGTGAATCAGAAGTATGGGAAGATTAGTATAACTCCGCGCTAATTTAACCAATCTCCAAGAACTTATCACGATTTACGAATAGGCGCTGTGATTTGACCATTGATATTGGTTGCACAGTGATTTACCTCGCTGAAAGAATTCGCAATGCCACTACAATTTCTACGACTTATCTAATTGAACCAGATATACTATAATACGTAACCATCGAATCAGTCATGCAATCCGATATATCGAATTAAGGAAAAAGAAAAGGATTAAATAAAAATGTTACTAAAGAATTCGTAAGAAGAAAAGTGGAGTACATCTGTATGAATTTTTGAGTTATTGGTTAAACTATATAAACCTTATTGACAGTAACAAAATAAATTAAAAGAATTTGTAAAGTTATAAATATATACAAAATATATATGTAGGAAATGAAAATTATGTTGTATATCTATTGAGAAGTTAATAGAATTCAATATGCAGTGAAGTGAATTCTCCAAATGTTTTTAAAGAAGTTTTTTTAAAGAAGATAAACTTACAAAAATTCTAAAGAATTCTTAAAGAGTTCAGAAACAATGTTATTTTTAAGTGCATCGTTTCTGGTATATGAAGCTCATCTGTTAATACATATAAATTAGTAATCAACTAATGGATGCTAGTCCGGTGTTAAAGATATGTTGCGTGGCGTATACAGAGCAAAATAAAAGTAAAAACTAAGATAAAGGAGCTTTTTCAAGCTTAGCATTGTGAAAACTTGAAGGTTCAGGCTTTCTAAAATATATTCTCAATAACATCAAAGGGACCTGTTTAGTTTCATGAGTGAACCTGTATGAACGTGTATACTCCTGAAACATGTGAGTTAAGACATATGTACGGAATTAAAGTTAATTCAGAGCGTGTCATATTACTAGGTGTGAAACTACACAATAAAATGCGGCTCTCTACAAAGCACTTGTAATTAAAATTATTTTGTATACAAATATTTTTTGGTATAATGCATTTAAATATTTACCAACTTTATTCTTTATTATCTTCTAATTTTTACATAAGATAAATAGAAATTTATTCTGTTACAAATAAATAACGTCGACAAATATTAAATAATTACTTTCTTATTAACACGTTGACTGCCACGCCTGTTTTCAAAAAAATCTCCGTCAGGCCACGCGTGCAGCAGTACCATGCGTTCTCTGCTCGGTGCTCCCATCGATATTTTCATAATGCGAGTCGCTCATCTGGTGGTCTTACCTCTCGTTTCTTTTGTTTCCATTCCTTCGCATTTGTTTCTCATTTCTCCACTTTCTACAAAATC